>VUQH01027134.1:7560-23041 GCA_015106775.1 Etroplus canarensis
TATGGAAAAAAAAAAAAAAGCAGGAGCAGATACTCTCATTTAAACTTTATTATTCGCTCAAGATGATGATTTGATAGCAAAGCAATCATGTGTGTTTGTGTGTGAGATTAGGACATCTGATTTGTGTAAGGATAGGATTTGTTTGAAATAACAGAAAATGTGTTTATATGCTGAGGTTTGATTAGGTTTTGTTTTGAGGACAAAACCTAATTATTACTTTGGATATTTACCGATTCCAAGACAGTGTCGCTTAGATACTGCAGGGGTTTCATTGTAGAAAATACAGCCTGCTGCACGATGTGGGATTTTACCCCAGTTCTGTTTTTACACTATGAGGTCTATTATAGTTAGAGATCAAAGAGCTTTGTTGAACACACCTAAAATATTTTTATCACTTTAGAAACCAAAGTTTAATCCACATGTTAAAAAAAAATACAGAGTTGTGATCATGGTGCTAAATTAAAAAAAACGACCTCTTTCAGCTATCTGGAGAAACATTGTTTCATTTGTGCTGCCAGCTGGATTTTACACACAGATGTGATGTAGTTAAATTAACAAACCTGTTTTTATGAAGATTCATCAACATGGTGACCCCTTGGGGTAAAATACAAGGGAGCAGCGGAAGCTGCATTTTAAAGAAAATGAATGAAATTAGAAACACTCAGAGACTAGAGGTGGGAATCACCACAGACCCACAATACAATATTAACATTTAACTCGCAATACGATACGATTACGATTTTAAACATGTTGCAATATGCTGAGTATTGCAATAAAATATACTGAGCAAGGTTATTATAGTTAACTAAAAGTAAACTAAAAACTAAATCAGAAAAATATTTTTAATTAACGGAAATTAAAAAAAACTAGACTTTTGGTAAAAACTAAACTAACTAAAATGAAATTTTGAGCTCACGAAACTAACTACAGGAAATGTTCTTAGTTTTCATCCTCGTCATTTGGATTAAATTCGGTCAGACAGCCTGTCTCATGAGGCTTTGGTGCATCTGTTTATTGAGACTCAGGATGTCTACCTGAGTGTGACGCATCTGCCTTCACAAAGTGTTGTTTGTATTGTAAATTCTGATCATCATCTTCTTCTTGCAGCTGCTCCTGTCGCCACAGCAGATCATCTGCCCTCCATCTCACCCTATCCCTTGCATCCTCTTCCCTCACACCAACCCTCTGCATGTCCTCCTTCACTACATCTGTGAACCTTCTCTGTGGTCTTCCTCTTCTCCTCCTGTCTTGCAGCTCTTCAACATCCTTTGTCCAATATATCCACTATCTCTCCTCTGAACAGTGCCCAAACCATCTCAGCCTTGCCTCTCTGACTTTGTCTCCAAACGTCTCAACTTGAGCTGTCCCTCTGATGTACTCATTTCTAATCTTGTCCGTCTGGTCACTTCCAGTAAAAATTTCAACATCTTTAATTCTGCCACCTCCAACTCTGCCTCCTGTCTTTTTGTCAGTGCCACTATCGCCAAACCATACATCATAGCAGGCCTCACTACGGTCTTGTAAACTTTCCCTTCCACTCTTGCTGCTGTCCCTCTTTCACAAAGCACCCCTGACATCTAAACATCATTAATCTTCTTATGGCAAATACCACCCATATTATGACAATTAAGAAAGCCGAAACTAACTCTGACACTAATAAAAACTAAACTAAAACTAAACACTTCAAACAATAAAAACTGAACTGAAGCAAGCAAACCCACACTGCAAACTGACTGAAACCAAACTGAATTGAAAGCAAAAACTTAAAATGAAATAAAAATGAAACACACAAAACTATAATAACTATGATACTGAGATATTTGTGATTAACACCTTTTTTTTCAACTGTAAATTATATCCCCAAAGGTAAACTTAGTCAAGTTCTCAGGCTGTTCCTCTTGCTTCAGTCATTTTTACTGCTACAAAATGGGATTGTTAAGCAGACAGACTGACCTACACTGTCATTAAAACCTGTCATAAATGGCAAAAAAAACTTGTTTGTATTAAAGCCTTGTCCAGCTTAACTGACTGTAAACATGTGCTATACTGTGCTGTTGCATTTATTTTGAACAGTGAAGCTGTTGTGAAAACCTACTTCTTGCACTTGTTAGAACAGTGATATCCTTGTTCTAAAGTTCAAGAAGATCAAGTTTTCAGTAATGACAGAGGCTAAATCAGCAGTTTCAGCTACAAGTTGATGTCAGTTGCAAGTCTCTATCCTTATTTTCTATCTCAGAGTAATGGATTTCTCATGAATCCTTTATTTTTCAACAATCTGAATCACGAGCTCAAGAATGTTACTCAAGTCCTGAGCAAACTTCAGAATGGTAGACCATATGGAGATGTTGTACTCATTGTTTTGCGAACATAAAAATGTATGAAGCTGGAACCAAATTTCTTGAAATTGCCTCTGTCCTGCCACAGTAAAATAAATTGTAAAAATAAATAAATAAATAATCCTTCCAATCACCTCCATATGTATTGGTTGCCTGTACCACACCACATCCCTCAAAGAAATTTCATTACAATCTGTTCATAACTTCTTCAGTTATATTACGCAATGAAAAACAGACAAACCAACGCTGGTGTAAATATACACTCCTCAGCAGAAGTAAAAAACAGAATGTCACATTTAGTGTCTACTAAAAATAGTGGAAATCAACTGAGGACAGTAACAGTGGAGTTGTATTTCATGCTGATATATTACTGTTGTGTAAAGGAAAAATAAATCATACTCTGCCACTAAGCCCATTATGACTTTTTAGGTGCAATTAAAACTGCTTTTTCCCTAGTTATAAAATGAACTCTCAGCCACACAAGTCTGCAAATTTGTAACATTCTGACAAAAACTACTACTTAAAATCTGTGATTCTGTGTTAAATATTTTCAACCTCAAAAAGGGGTCACACGCCCAAAAAGGCTAAGAACCCCCTGGTCTAAATAATGAATAATAAATGTACCTTCGGCTGCTCCCGTAATTTGGCAGAGGATTTATGCTGGATGCCCTTCCTGACACAAACCTCAGTGGTGAGAGGGGCTTGTGTCCCCACCTGGAATCGAACCAGGGACCTTTCGCTTATAAGGCGAATGTGTAAACAATGAATAAATTAACATAAATGTCTAATGTAGAGGCAGGCAGCATTTGTAAAGAACTAATAAACATTGTGACAAAGCAACCAGTGTTGTGCCAGGTTTTCAGTCTTTGATGGCACAGAATGCAATTTGTAGCTGAAATATTACCATAGTGATAGAAAAGGTAGTCAGAGCCATTCTCGCTAATAATCCTGCTTTTATTACTGACATTGCAACAATCAGTGCATTGACTATCTGTGTAATCTGGTCTTAATAGATAAAAGCAGGTTTTTGCTATCGATGTACAGTCACATCCAGCTTTTGACTGCCTTTTACTGTCATTTTTCCCTCATCTTTCCTCCCCATCTCCAGCTGCCTCAACAGTTCCCGTCCAATGTCTGGACGATGTGGAAAAGAACAACCACCACCCAGTTCCTCGGGCATCAGTGCCTCGTCCCCCTAGTGCCCCCCCACTCCCTTCATGCTCTGGCCGCCCCTGCCCTCCTGTCGGCGGCTCGTCAGGCACCCTGCTTCCAGACAGTCTAAGGGAGGACTGCTGGTACAACGGGCCCTGGCCCTCTCACAGCTGTTCAGGAGATGGTCTGGTTGGGAGCGACACTTGCTCTGTTGTGCTGCCCCCACCTCCCCTGAACCAGGCCTCTCTGGATGACAGTTCGCGGTCCTTCCCCAGTCCCCCCAAGCCTAGTGATGCCATGTTTTGGGAGGGACACTCAGCTGCATCCAACTCCTTGTCCTCAATGGGAAACTGCAGCCCCAGGAGCCCTCCTCATACAGAGTGGGCCAAGCCTTATTAAGAAGAACTTGTAATGGGAGAACAGGTGATTAAGAATGTATTGGAAAATAAAAATGGTAGATATTTGATGGAAAATAAACAAATGAAGGAATGAATGAACTCTTCAATCCTGCCACATAGCTACCACCTTACCTGCCTTAACTTGATAAGACCACTTTTGTGGGGTGGACAAGACTGGACAAGACTGGACCTCTGGTCGTGGGAACTAAACGAGCCCAGATGAGGCCTTTTCGAGGTAAAGACTGCAAACTCATTAATTTGCCATCTCTGCTCACCGCATCGGTGACCATATCTGACTTTGCAGAGAAAAAGTTGACAAGATCCTCAACAGAATAGTTTGTCCATGTGTATGTGTCCTTGTATGCACATGCATTAATTTGTGCAAGCATGCATACAAGTAGTTTAATTTGTGTGAGTGTGTGTGTGTAAACGCACATCAAACAGTGTGCCTGTATCTGTATTGCATCATAATAAACCTAATAGGTCTCAAAGGGCCTCACTCTCCATAAAGTGTGGCTGGTGATCACTGGAGCCACAGCATAGCGCTAGAATTTGTATAACTGTACTTCCTCCAATGCAAGTCTTTTTACATTTGATCACTGTAAATTATACAAGGTATGTAGTTCCATGTTTGTCTGATGGTCATGTGAAAGTAGGAGGATTTAATGTGTTTGTTTTTGTATGGAAATGAAGACAGATGTACACTGACTATAGGATAATTACAGACTTTGGTTCCAAATTTTAACTGCTACCAAATTCATTTTTATTTCTGAAGCCCTTGTGGATGAATATCAAATATACCCATGCTTATTCAATTAGTTTTGAAAATGGCTGTTTTTTGTGGAAATTGCATACTTTATCTAAACATAAATCTTAATCTGAAAATGTGCTTTTTTTTAAAAAAAATGAAACCCCCCCAAAAAGGGTAGATGAGTTTTCATAACTTTTTACAACACGCCTGCCTGTTATCTGACAACAGTATCTGTTGTGCTGCTTTCTTTTTTCACCTGTGAAAGGACATTTAGATATGAGACTGTGAACTGCTGGTTCCTTAGTGGGCTGTTTAATTTGATGGACTGATGGACTCATGGACTGCGACCTATACACTCGCCTAACCTGATTATATTTGTGGACATTTTGAACATTAGAAAATGTAAACTATGCACTGTGCTGATGTTAATCCTGTTGAGTGCTGAGAGAAGTCTCTCACCCATTTCTTGAGTGATATGGTATGAACTGAGGGATGAACAAAAGAAAATACAGGACTTTAGACTAAATGTACAAGAAAAACAGAAGGAAAATGTGCATATCTGTATAAATGTATATGGTGGGCTTCAGTACTCTGCCAAACATGGTTATACACTCCGAAACTTTTCTTTTTTTTTCTCCCCATCCCCAGGACATCTGATATGCTTAAGTGCTCCCTGCATTGGTGGCAACACAATAATGTAATAACCTGAATAAACATGAGCTGTGACTTTACAAATAAGTGCACGAAGCACAAAGGCCCATGGTTGATGACGCCCCCCCCCCATCTTCTTCAATCTGTTTCATAATTGTGGTCTTTTGTTCTTAATTTCTAAGAAATGTTATTTTACAGCAGTAGTTTCATACTTCTGTAAACAATTTGCAAACCAAAATGCAATGTACAGTAGATACTGATTATATTTTAGATTTACTGCACTTAAGACTGTTTGTAAATATGATCAAATAAATGATTGAAAGGAAGCAGCTGTGTGAGTTTGCTCTGCATCCGTTTTCATTTCTAGCAATGAGGTTGCATGGTTTAATGAAACTAAAGAAATGGCCATATAAAGCCACGATGATGTTGAAACTAGCTGTAACATTGTTTTGGCTTGCCGATCCACAGACATTTTTTGGGACCTCTTTAATTAAACTAAATACTTACAACAGTACAACAATCCCTGCTCTTTACCATAAAGCTAAAACTGTTAATTGGCAAGCTAGTAATTAATGTGTAGAGACACATGGCATGTAACTTTCTATGTTCCATCTTCTGATATTTGCTTCTTTCTCTTAATATATCTGAATATCTTCATCTTGAAATCTTGCAGGCATGCGATTTAAAACAAAATTTTAGTTTCTAGAAAGTCGTGATTGCGTTTTCCATCACTAAAAAGAAAAATAAATAAATGCCCGCCTATATTTTTGCAGTCAATTAAGCAGGGGTACCACTGTGTTTAACAAGTGCTGCATGCTGAAATGTTCCAAATAAAAGTTTAATTTTGATTCAGCTATCACCAAAAGAAGATTGAGAGAAAAACAGAGAACTACACTTACAACAGAAATAATGTATAGATCAGGATATTTTTCCATCTATACTATCATTCATACATAGTTCACACTTCTACGATATATAGACAAAATATTGGGTCACACCTCTTATTCACTGAATTCAGGCATTTCATTTAATCCCATTGCCACAGGTGTATAAAAGTAAACCACTTAGCCATGCAGTCTGCTTTTACAAGGATTTGTGAAAAAAAATGGGTCATTCTAAAGAGCTCGCTGAATTCGAGCTTGCTACTGTGAAAGGATGCCAAAGTGCAACACAGTTGCGGTTTGTGAAATTTCTTCCCTCCTCGATATTCCACCATCAATTGTAAGTGGTATTAATGCACACTGGATGTGTTTTGGAACCACAGCAACTCAGCCACAAAGTGGCACACCATGTAAAGTTACAGAGTGGCTCACCAAGTGCTAACACGTTAGGGGTCGCCACAGCGGATCATCTGCCTCCATCTCACCCTATCCCTTGCATCCTCTTCCCTCACACCAACCCTCTGCATGTCCTCCTTCACTACATCCATCAATCTTCTCTGTGGTCTTCCTCTTCTCCTCCTGCCTGGTAGCTCCATCTTCAACATCCTTTGTCCAATATATCCACTATCCCTCCTCTGAACATGTCCAAACCATCTCAGCCTTGCCTCTCTGACTTTGTCTCCAAACGTCTCAACCTGAGCTGTCCCTCTGATGGACTCATTTCCAATCCTGTCTATCCTGGTCACTCCCAGAGAAAATCTCAACATCTTCAATTCTGCCACCTCCAGCTCTGCCTCCTGTCTTTTTGTCAGTGCCACCGTCTCCAAACGATACATCATAGCAGATCTCACTACCATCTTGTGTGCTGATTCTGATTAAACCTTCCCTTTAACTCTTGCTGCTATCCTTCTGTCACAAAGCATCCCTGACACTCGTCTCCAGACTTCCTCTGCCATTAACATCAGCACAAAAACTGTGTCCAGGGAGCTTCATGGCACTGGTCTCCGTGGGCTTACATCACCAAGCACAATGTTAAGTACTGAGTTGTGTAAAGCACGCTGCCACTGGACTCTGGACCAGGTGAAATGTGTTCTGTGGGCGGATGAATCATGACTATCTGCCATTGTGCCAACTGTAAAGTTTGCTAGAGGAAGGCTAATGCTCTGGTGTTGTTTTTCTGGCATTGGTCTAGGCCCCTTAGTACCACTTAAAGGAAGTCTTAATCTTTCAGCTTACCAAGACATGTTGGACAATGCTGTGCTGTACAAACTTTGAGGGAACAATTTGGGGAACGCCCTTTTCTGTTCCAGCATCCCTGTACCCTAGCGCACAAAGGAAGGTCCACAAAGGCATGGTTGGATGAGTTTGGTGTGGAAGAACTTGACTGGCCTGCACAAAGCCCTGACCTCAACCCAAATGAACAACTTTGGGATGAACTAAAATGGAGATTGCAAGCCAGGACCTCCCATCTCCCATGACTGACCTCACAAATGCTCTTCTGGGTGAATGGGCAAAAATTCCCATAGACACACTCAAAAATATTGTAGGCAACCTTTCCACAAGACTGGAAGCTGTTAGAGCTACAAATGGGGGACCAACTCCACTTAATGCCTAATGTGAAGTTGGCCCAATACTTTTGTCTATGTAGTGTACATCAACATGCTCACACACCTAAAGAGCCTGAATGATTCTTCTTACCGATTCTTAATATAGACAAAGTGAAATGTATTTGCTTGGTGGTGTTTGGTTTAAATTATTCATTAATGGATGCATAAGTTAACCACTGGAGATACAGGGACTGAATAAATAACAAATGACCATATACTAAGCCAATTGTAGCTTATTTATTGCATCAAGTAGATAATTTGAACATCCTGTTGGTCCTACTTTTGAATGCATTGAACTGTATTTAACTGAAATGAAATTTGCAGTGTGTGAATCTTGTCACTGCTAAAAATTTCCAACAATGCAAACATAAATGTGAACCCCTATGAAACACACATCTTTCAAGCCTGAGTTAATAAACAGATGGTAGAAATTTAACTGGAACAAAACATCTGGAAACATCTCATGTTTAGTCTTATTTACAACTAACACACACTTTACTGCTTTTGAAATTTTAATTATTTACAATGTGATATGATCACAGCGTTTGATTCTCGTCTCAAGCATATAGTGTACACATTTCTTTAATTCCCACGTTTCTTTCAGATTCTTTGTAAGTTATTGCGCAACAACTTCTGCAGATGAATTTCCCAGCTGTGGAGCTAAGCATAGGCAATTGAGCAGATTCTTCATTATCACCTGTGCTGTCACTGCATTAACATTACACACGTGAAAGTGTTCAACAGGTGCAAGCCATCCCTCAGTTTACATCTGTACAATGTCTAAGCCAAAGTGCTGCACTGTACTGAAACTTATGATGTTTTACAAATATCCTGACCACTCACCAATTCCACAGATTTAAATACAAAACACACGCATGTAGCTTTGTAAGAAATAAACTTGTCCATACCACCAGCATGTATCCTGGAGGACTTGATGCAGGTTCTGTTCAGAATATAAGGCCACACAACCTTAAAAAAATGTTTTCATGCTGTTCATTACATGCTAGTTGGAAGTTTCTGTTTCCTGTTCTTGGCTGGGATTCCTGTCTTCTCAAATTCCAGCTTCTCTCGGATGTACTCCTGCTTGCACTCTTCGAAAAATGCAGGGTCCTGGTAGCTAGTGGAAGATAGAAGGTAGACCATCATCACTCTGATGTTGACTGTTTTGAGACTACGAAGACTTTACAGGCAACTACTGAGAGAGTGAACACAGGTGGGAAAGAGTGGGCAAGAACACAGAAAAGCTATTGGTGCAATAACACGCAGTGTTATAACACATGGGGAGCCACCTTTCTGTGCTGAGTGCTGAGTGTTGCTGCATAATACTCACTGTTGTGTCAGACATTTCTTCAGGGCAGCATTCTCCTCTCGACACTTCAACACCATGAGGAAACCAGATTCTTTGCAGCAGTGGTTGAACGCTAGAAGAAAGTGGTAGAGTGATGGAGAAATTAACGAGAAAAAGGAAGCTGTATCAGTATGTACAATAGTCTCAAACAAAAATCAAAAATAAAGGCCTACTTTTAACCACAGACAAGGAAACAAACAGCTACAGGTAAGCCAAGATGAGTCCCATCTCCACAAGAAGGAACCTGGTCATAGGTCACACAGCCAATTCTCTTATCAAACTGACTGAACTTAGTTGTACTATCCACAGAGTGGTTATATGTGTGGTCGCCCTGTTCCCACACTGGCTCTGTAACAGTCATCCCACCATCCGCAAATATACACACATCTGTGCCCCCGAGACTTAAATATAGGTTATGCTTCACAGATCACAGTACCCAGTGAGGCCTGGCGACAGGCAGGGTTATTTACAATAACTAAACCAGTAAAGAGAGCTTTTCCAGAAATCATTGGCTCTGCGTTATCATGAATTCTAAGATGTGTGTTAATGACACTTACAAACTTAAGAATTCCTGCAAATGGAATTCTAGATGTTAATTACACATATGCGTTAAACTTTGCCTCATATCAGTCTCTGGCCAGAGAACGAGCTGCAGTCTAATGTCAGAAAAGTTTATATAAAACTGGAGAGTGCAAGGTGAGTGCAAAACATTGGGCATTGAGATAAGAACAAAAAGCCCATTTTCAATAAAGATGCATCAGCAACTTTGTGCCCCTGTTAGTAGTGTTTTCCGTGTTAAATGCGCAAGGTCCTCATTGTACAAGGTTTGACGACTGAGTCTTCACCTTGTTAGCAAGCTCTTTCTCAAGGCTTTAATTAAAATCACTGCCCTCCCATGTCCCCTTCAAACAACTGACATCATAATTACCTTTATCAGCGGCATCAGTATGGTTATCACACACTCTTTCATGAGGATGCAGACTAACTGAAAAACCAATTTAGAGAAGCAGAACAGTGCGACTAATCTAATCAACAAACGCCTCATCCCTGTCCCATGGCACTAATAGAGGCTGCCTTTCTGATCACACATCAGTAGTTACGCCAAAGGCAAATCTACGAGTGTAGTTTTATGTAAAAAGAGGCCCTTCTAAAGAAAGTGTGATGCCACCTTCACTTTAGAGTCGTTCGGTTTGTCATTTTTAACGATGCAGAAGTGGCAGTTAGTGGAAAGCAGAAGCAAGAGGCTTGAACATTTAGGGAGATTTGGAGCTGTAGAGGAAGATGTGGTGTGACCCTCTTAAACATAATTACTTAAAGCAGAAAATAAATGTTGGGACTTTGAGCAAGATTTACTCATTTCTAATGAACGAAATGAATAAACCACCAAACACTGACCTAAAATGTGGAAAGAGAATTTTGCATTCTCAATTATTTTTTCTTTCATCCATATTTTAGATTTTGTGATATAGGCCTAAATTTAATGAATTCCATATACAACCAATCACCTTTCTGCAAATCAAAGTCTCAAAAAAACGAAACAGCTGTCAAAATGAATATGTGTTCAAAATTTGAGTCTGAAAGGCATGTGAGAGTGTAGGCATGAATCATCAGGGCAGTAGGAAAAATCATATCAGGTTAAACTACAAAGATATAATGCACAGGTCAGTGCTACATATCCGCTTGAGCAACAAAGCCCACAACATACAACTGTGGGGTGTGCAGAGGCATATATGCAGATACCAATAACACAGGAAAACATACTTGTAGATTGTGTTGCGTTTTTTCACTTTTTCTTTGTAAAACACAATCATAGACACACATGCAGGAGCCCAGCACAGAGACACAAACATACAAAATGAGATGATAAAGGGCGGGGGATGAAGGTGTGAAAATGAGTGGGATGTGAAGCTTGTAATGTGAGGGGGGTTTCCACTACCCACATACCCCAGCCACCGTATGTCCCATCACCTCTGTCTGCCTCCTCGTGTGAGCAGTACACACTGGTTCATCGAAGCTATCATCAGATTTCTAAAAACCACATAAACTCGTGACTGTCGGGGCTGATGTGTTGCTGCAGTAGTCACGGCATATAGGAGGAGAGGTGCTGCCAGCATGTGTGTGCAGATAAAGAGGTAACTGCTGTCGTGCCAATTATCCTGCTCCTCAGTACAAAAAAAATAAAGAAGACCCAAGTCAAGAGGTCAAAGAACAGGAGTGAAAGAAATCACTCAGAGGGGAAAGATCAAACACTTTTACGCACACAGATGAGGTGTTGCATTATGACAACACCATAAGAAGTTACCACTTGAAAAACAATGCCTTAATAATTTTCTAAACTGACATGTCACATTTTCACAGCCGCAAACAATTACATTAGTCTGAAATTTAAATAAAATATTGTGGTTTGTACTTCTATTTCCAAAAGCTCCTTTCAGACATGCACTCTCTTCTGTCAAACCGGTGACATCTGAATGTTTAAAAATCCTGTCTGAATAAGCACCCTGGTCACTTTTGTGTAAACATTGCAAATGATTAGTCGGTCAGACTTCATAAGGCAAACACGTAAATCACTACGCTATAGCGTTACAATAATATATACTCTATACTTTAAACCTGGTAAAAGTCTGAACTTCATGCTGCTGCACAAGATTAGGAATGTGCATGTCTCACCCATGTCTTGTTCTTATTTATGAGTTGCTTTATCACTTGAGACAACATTAACATGACCATGATGCCATTTTATCTCACATTCTGTGTCTGCAATGAGGTGAAATATTTTGCCTTTGATGCATATTTATTATTCCCAATTCAGAGCCTGTGTGAGAGGGGCAGGGTGCAGCTCTCTACCAGCTGCAGCACTGTGAAACCCACAGAACTACACACAGATCCTGCTCTTAGTGATAGTGGAAATGGACTGTCATTTATATAGCATTTTTCTAGTCTTACCGACCGCTCAAAGCGGTTTTAGAATACAAGCCACATTTAACCAGCGTTTTATTCTATACAATTTAAGCATGTTATCTACCTCTCATCCTTGAAAAATTTTAATTCACCACTTAACCTAACATGCATGTCTTGGACTGTGGGAGGAAGCTGGAGTACTTGGTGGAAACCTACACAGGCACAAGGAGAGCATGCAAACTCCATAGAGAAAGGCCACAGCCAGCTGTGAGGCTGCAATACAAAATACTGTGTCACCATGCCGCACAAGGGCAGAGAGGACTAAATTTTCAAATGTGTGGTTACACTTCACTGGAGTCACTGCTCTTATTGCTCGCTTATCGTGACTCTCTCTGTAACTGTCGTGGGTATGTTTGAATAAAGCCACATGGATTAACCTAAAATTAAATGACAGAATGTCGTCATTTTAAAGGTTTAATAAAGTCATCAATGTTACATCCATCATTCCATTTTCTTAACCATCTTAAGCCTAAAAATGCTAAACTAATCTTTATCCTACAACATGTTTAAGGTATTGTTAATTTCAATTTTTGCATTTTAATTTGGCTGAGGGTCTCTCCTTTGGTAGCCTTAGTGTCACCTCTCTGCTTTTTTTGCAGATGATGCGGTAACCTCTAACCTGCACCAGGGTGGTTTGCAGCTGAGTGTGAAATAGTGGAAATGAGAAATGGCATCTCCAAGTCTAAGACCAGGGTTTTAAGCTGGCAAAGGGTGGAGTGCCTATTCCAGGTCACGGACGAGCTGCGGCACCAAGAGGCGGAGTCTGAAGTATCTCAGGGTCTTGCTCACGGGTGAGGGAGAGAGTGGGAGACTGACAGACAGACTGGTGTGGTGCCAGTAGTAATGTGAATACTGTACCATTCTGCTGTGGTGAAGAACAAGCTGAGTGTGAAAGCAAAACTGTCGATTTATCATGTTCCTACCTACCCTACCCACGAGTTCTGGATATTGACTGAAAAAAATTAGATCCTCTAAAGGGTGTCGAGTCTGTCCATTAGAGACAAGGTGAGGAGCTTGGCCATTTGGGAGGGGCTCAGAGTAGAGCTGCTGAAAGGAGCCAGTTCAGGTGGTTCAGGCATTTGACTAGGATGCCTTCTGAGGCACCTCCTAGGTGAGGTGTTTCAGGCATGTCCGACTGGGAGGCGGCCCTTGGGCAGACCCAGGAAACGCTGGAGAGATTACACCTCTTGGCTGTTTTGGGAACACTTCCATATCCCCCCCAGAAGACCTGGAGGAGGTGGCCAAAGAATCTCTGCTTAGAGTGCTTCCCCTACAACCTGGACCCAGATAAGCAGCTGAAAGTGGACTGATATATGGATTTTAATTTCAGGTGAAAATGTACACAGAAAAGTCATGACACAGGACTAAAATGGCCACAGTCCTTCTTTTCTAAAGTGAAGGTTGACAGACTTTTTGACATGTGACAGCAGGGAGTGATAAAATGAGCCATTAAAAGTTCCACCAGTGTTTCCTTTTAAATAGCAACCTTAGAAAGGAGAGTGTTGTATAAAACAAATTCTTGGGTGAAACTTTAGGGTGGGAGATTAGTGAAGCTCACCTTCAACTTTGGCAGCACAGAGCTCCTTGGCTTTCTCCCTCATCATCTTGGGGATCAGCACGTCTTTCTCCACATGCCTCAGATGGATTTCCTCTGACAAGGCACAGCAAAGATAAGTGTCACAAAACATCAAAAGTAACCGTCAGCATAAGAAACCAGCCCAGTTAGTGTTTGCTGTTCATCAGCAGCGGTGCAGGGGTGGGAGACGCGCATACTACTGCTGCATTTTCGTTATCGATTTCATCTTTGCAAATTACCAAAATAAGCTCAAGGCAGAGCATAACTGTTAATCATTAATGAATGCGCTAGACACAGAACTTGTCTCATTTATGAATAATGATTCTGTATTTTATGCGTGTTTAGCTAACGTTACTATAGCTTCACAAGTCCACATAACAGCCTATAAAGAGCGACATAAAGCCGATATATTGCACAAACTGTGTGCCGAGAAATATGCTCAAAACATTTATGGGAATTAAAATGTTTAATACCTGTGTTTGTTGCCTCCATTGTGGTGATATTTCTCAAAGCATTAGCTAAGCGAACCAATGTGACCTAGCTCACAGACGCTCAAAACACTTCCGCTGACGTACGAGGTGGCCTGAAAAACTACAAATCCCAGACTCAGACTCGCAAACCGACCGGAGAAAACAGGAGGCTGCACCTGTGCACCTGACAAAGTGATTCTTAGTGTCAGAGAGGTGCTGGTTTTAGTTCCGTGCTCATTTGTGGACTGTGGAAAATAATTTATTTTTTCATTTTAAAGAGAGAGGCAGCAGTACTGTTAGAAAAGGCTCCCATCCACAAATGTCTTTTTGCAAGACTTCAACTACTACGAGTCCCTTCTTATTTGCAGTGGTGATGCACAAGTTGACAGGTGAGGTCAGGCAGGAGATTCAGAGGACTATGATATTTGCAGAAGACACTGTGATCTGTAGTGAGAGCAGGCAGCAGGAGGAAGAGAGCCTGGAGAGGTGTGTGTCTGTGTGTGTGTGTGTGAATGAGAGGGAGGCATAGGGAGTGAAAGTGGATGAGTTTAAATACCTGGGGTCAGCTATCGAAAACAATGGACAGTACAAAAGAGAGATGAAGAAGTGAGTGAAGGTCGGGCGGTGTCGGTGGTGTCAAAGGTGCTTTGTGACAGAAGAATAGCTGCAAGCAGGCACATCCAAGGGGCGCTAACAGGGAACACCTGCCCCTTTGACCCCCTGACCCCCAAAGTGCCTTTTTGTGAAGCTTTTTTGTGTGTAGAGCAGGCCTTCCTGTGGTCCTTCACAAGAACATTTTTATTATTAAATATTAACAGATCATAATAAATGATCTGCCACCTGCCAGTCCATCATATGAATAGAATAGAATAGAATAGAAACTTTTATTTGCCATTTGTGCTTAAACATACAGTCCAGGCACATTGGAAATCTTGTTGCGGGGTTCTGCGAGTCACAGAGACTTAAGTATAAATATAGAGAAAAAATTACTATACAGAGTATAAAATATAAAGCAAATATTAAATATACAAATATACAAAAACCTATACATCCAAAATGCAAGAGAGAGAGACGGAGAGAGAGAGAGAGAGAAGGAGAAAGAGAGAACTGCAGCGTTACTATGTTGCACTGGATGTACTTTCACATTTATCGGGGGAGGCAGTGAAATTGCACATTTATTTATCAGGAGATATTGCACATGATTAAGGTGAAGTAGTGTGTGGTTCTTTTTCAGTGTTCAGTGTTCTTTATTTGCCATCAGTCTAACTGTAGCCGGGAAAAAGCTGTTAAAAAATCGGGTTCTGTGTGTTATGACCAAGGCCCTGTATCCTGACTCGTCTCCCCCCTTGA
>VUQH01027137.1:0-10916 GCA_015106775.1 Etroplus canarensis
ATTTTCTCCCCCCCCCTTTCTTTTGCTTTATTTTTTAAAAATTATTTTCCTTCTTAATTTGTTAATTAATCCAATTTCATTACGTCTATTCGAAGTGAAAAATGATGCAAGGGTATGCAGTTTGTGCGTGTAAGGTGTGTATATGTTATGTGTTTGTGAAAATTTTTTGAAAAAGACAATAAACATATTGGTAAAAAAAAAAAAAATGGTATGGTTGTCAATGTTGCTCTGTTCCTGAGCCTGTTATATATAAAACAGGCCTGTTTTCTAAGTTACCTTTTTTGATTTTTTACACTTCAAATCAGACTTCTTTTTTCATTATTTAGCAAGATAACCACTTCACTAGCTTCTTTCAAGAGAATATGAAATGTTTGGCCTTGGACCGATGAACGTGTAATTAGATTTGAGTTGGATAGAGATTTTTTTTTCTAAACATTGTAAGATGTTGCATGTTTTAGAATTTTTTTTTGTATGTTCATACACACTGCACACATAATTCAATTGAATTGGATTGGCAAGCATCCAATTATATCTTTTTTTAAAATATATTTTCTTGCTGATTTGGAACAGATTCAAAAACTTACTTGAAAAATATTTTGCTATCAAAACTAAGCTGTGGAATGTGCAGCCTTGGAAGAGGTTGTTTCATAGCAGCATATCTGAAAAACTTTGGAAGATTTGTTCACGCTTTTTGTGCACTTAGGTTATATGACCTCCCAAGGAACTGCAAGTTGTTATATCAGTTGGTAGCGTTTTATAATGTCATGCCTATGTTTTGAAATTACCTGCATGTGCAACCTACTGTCTCCACACTGTATGTAAAAAATATCTGTCAAAAAGCCATTCTGATCTTGGGAAAATAATATAGCAAGATCTAATGTAGAATTATGCTTTAAAGTCAACCGCAGAAAAGGCTAAACTTTTTTTTTTGACTTTGACAAGATTGTATTTTTTTATGTTCAGAAATCTTTGTATTCACAGCCTGAAAAATCTCCAACCATTAACAAGTAGTGTTTCTATATTGACACCCCTTAATATTATCTATATTTTATTTACTTTATATACATGTTTACTATCTGGGGAGAATGTTTTTTATTGAAACTTTAGTCACCATTTCATCTTAAAAAGCAGTAGTAAGATAATCCCATATAAAGTCATGTGAAAAAAGAGGTTTTGACAGTCCCTTGAAAAGCAAAGTCCACAATAATTCACAATGATTCACCACGATTGAACAGGTTATAAAACCTTATTTTGGGATTCATTATTTGCAGGAATTTGTTACGGCACTGCTCTCTTGTGGTCCCACCACAGCAGTTCAGTTGGGTTGAGGTCTGGACTTTGACTGGGCCATTGCAACACCAGATTGCTGGTATGCTTGGAGGTCACTGTCTTGCTGCATGGCCCAGTTTTAGCCAAATTTTAGCTGTCAGAAAGATGGGCTCACACTTGACTCTAAAATACTTTTGGTATACAGGAGGAGTTTATGGTCAACTCAGTGACTGCAAGGTGCCCAGGTCCTATGGCTGCACAAAAAGGCCAAATCAGCACTCCACTGCTGTGCTTGATGGTCTCTATGAAGTGTTTGTGTTGATATGCTGTGCTTAAATTTTTCCAAACATGGCCCTGTGCATTATGGGCAAAAATTTCCACTTTGGTCTCATCTGTCCAAAAGACACTGTTCCAGAAGTCTTGTCATTTGTTCAGGCGTAACTTTGCAAACCTAACCTTTGTTGCCATGATCTTTTTAGAGGGAAAGACTTTCTCCCTGCAACCCTTTGAAACAAACCATACTTGTTCATTTTTTTCCAATTGTCATGTCTCGAACTTTAACATTTAGTGAGCTTATTGAGGACTCTAAGAACTGAGATGTGGCTCTTAGACTTTTTGCTTGGGGTGAATTTGCTCAGACATCCACTCCTGGGAAGATTGTGGCATAGTGGTAACACACACCTGAATGCTCCATAACAGCAGACTACCAAAACTTCTGCTTTTATAAATGCAATCACATTTGCTGATGATCAGTTAATCAAGGTCACTTGATACCAGCATCTACTGCTACTTACCCGCTTAATTTATATGGAAGCAGTAGGGGTGTGCTTAGGCTACTTTTACACTGCATGCAAAAGTGGCCCCAATCCAATTTTTTGCCCATATGTGACCCATATCTGATTTTTTTATGACAGTCTAAACAGCACAGATCTGATTTTTCTTATCAAATTCAGGGCACTTTCATATGTGGTCCTAAATCAGATACATATCTGATGTTTTTCAAGTGTCCTCAGACTGATTGTCATTGAAGTGAGAAAGACGTCATAATTCTGCACTGGCGTAGGCGAGGCACAAAAAGATCAAATGTAACCAATGCACAAAACGAGCAGGATGGACACCTTTGATGGAGCTAGTCAATGGAAAGAAAGTAAGGTTTTACTCACATGCTGACATGTGTAGCATCTGTATTTACTTCCGTAAAACACAGTGTGCTGCGTGTGATGTCATGTCTTCTTCTACGCATGCATGTCACTTCAGATCCGGAGACTATTCACACTGGAGTCTGATGGCAGATGCATTTAAATTATAAAGTGAATGACCACGCAAAAAATCAGATCTCAGCAGAAAATCGGAATTGACCTGCAGTGTGAACATAGTCTAGTTTATTCAGTCCTGTGAAACCTCTCTTTTTCAACATGGCTGAATTCTTTTACCATTAAATTTATTTTTGAAGTTCATTTATGATTTTAAAATAAAGTGACATTTATTTGGGTAAGAATTGTACATTAAGTTGTACTTTTGCCTGATCAAATAATTTGTTAAAGCAGATAAAAACATTTTTGTTTAGACCAGGATGGAGACAATCGTTGGGAAGATTTCATAACAATATGTGGGGAGATGGTAGTTGCAGCACCTGGCAGCTTACTTAATAATCACACAAGGCTCTCTGTACCAGATGGCATTTCTGGCAACATACCTTGCAATCTTGCATGAGCCAAAACAAAATGACGATGAAGATTAACACAATCTTAATCTTCATATTCAGTACTGAGAATGTCTTTTTACCACACGAAATCTGCACCTTCATTGTGACAATACAGAATAAAGAGGCATAAAGTTTTACCACTAGGTAATATTCAAACGTAATAGCCACTTGAATTTGATTTCACTGAGTCTTAGTTTGAAGGGTTGTTGGTTGTTTGCTAGGCATTGAGTTTTCTGTAGAGGAATCTTTCCTCTGATACCATCAGAAAGTAAATGTAGAATTAAGTGTCAATTATTATATTTCTGAGTCATTGCAACAGCTGAGATATTTTATGAAATTGTGACAACCACTGTAGCTTCACCACTCTGACAGAGTGTTTGAAAAGCAGCAGTGATTACATTACTGATTAACAAAACCCAACCTGACAGGTATGCTAGTTGTGAGTATTGTCTTTGTGGACACAAAGAAGATAAGATAAGATAAGAAATAATATGTAAGGGTAAATATTAAATGTGGTCTTTTTTATGACCAGTGCAATAGTTTTAACCTGTTTCCACAGCTGTATGTTAAGGTAAGTTAAGTTACAATTTTTATGTATAAAATCACTTTTATACAGGGTAATTAATTAGTTTTAGTTTTTTTATGTAAATTTTATTCAAATGTCAGTAAATTTCAAACTGTGATCACTGAACACAGAAAGCAAACAGTAAAAACAAATGTGCTTTCAGTTTGTTTCTGTTTTCTGTTTAAAAGGGAGTAAACAAAGTGAATACAGCAAAATATAGCATTTTAAATTGTACACCATTTGGTCCAAACCTTCTGTTCTTCTTAGATTTTGCTGCTACCATCTATTTAGAAAGTGTTACCACTGTGCATGCTTAAGCAAAACAATCCTTCATTTAGAGAATACATCCTTGAACAAAAAAAACTGCAAGTGTTTTAATTAGTGCTTAAAAATAACTCAGATTAAACTGATTAATGATGCTGTACAACAGCTTATCACTCTAAATTGATTTGTTGAACAACTGGCGGAAAGTCACTTGAATACATTGCACTACTTGATAAGGAGACTTCTTTTGTCACCTCTGGATAAAACAGTGACCGATTACAATTGTGCTGACATACAGTGATATTTCAGCCTGCAGCATGAAAATAGCAAATCTTCTCCCTGAGTGAAGGCTCATCCCTCTTTAATGCGTTCTTGTCCAGGAAATGCTTGTGGGGTGAATGCCTCCTGGATGACCTCTCCGAGCTGATGAATTCCTTCACAAAAACACCCCACAGTATTGCAGGAGCCCTTGGAGAAGACATATTGAAAAGTCATGTTCTGTGAGGTGCAAGTTTAGCTATCATCGTTTTTATTTTTTATTTTTTTTAAAAAGTGACCTCTCTTAGATTTAATAGAAATCTGGGGAAAAATTATAACTCTTGCTGTCTAAAAAAAGAGGATTGTCGATTTTTCCTGTTCCATGTGACTGGTATAGGAGGGGGTGGTATTATTTACAGTGTGCATCATACCAGTGGGGAACAGCAAAATAATAACTTCCATCTAAGCTTTACACAAAACGTGTAGCACA
Source organism: Etroplus canarensis (assembly GCA_015106775.1). Taxonomy (NCBI): domain Eukaryota; kingdom Metazoa; phylum Chordata; class Actinopteri; order Cichliformes; family Cichlidae; genus Etroplus; species Etroplus canarensis. The sequence goes on from VUQH01027137.1 coordinate 4,552, forward strand.
CCCATAACAGACTTATTAGAGAGGATCAGTATGTTTATTCAGATCTCTATGAAATGGAATATTTCTGTCAAAGTCTGACACTCTAATAGGCACATTGTTGAGAGCTTCTTCAGGTATCGCACAGTGAGCCAATCTGATATGGCATGTGTTACCCATTGAGGTCTAGCATACATCAGTATGGTCTGTTTTTTTTATCAGTTTACTGAGGCATTATATTGAGCTTGGCAGACTGTAATGGAACTCCTACTGAACCCCTCCTCCCAGGGTCTGGTGAGATTTGTCTGATACTGTTAATAATGACATTCTGTTCCCAGCCAATTAATCTGTAGCTGCAACAGAAACTATATGTACTATATATGTACTTTTCTAGAATACAAGCGGACAAGAGGAGTTGCTTATGCTGCACAATGCGCTCAAAGATTCAATAGAGAACTGGCAGGACAGATGAGGAGGAGACAATTTGATTCATTATAGTTCAAAGGCATGATTGGTGGAATATTTCAACTAGGATGAGAAATTTGTTTAAGCATAGACTAGGGTTAGGCAATCCGCTCCACAGTCAAACTGCACATCCACTGGCAGCAGAGGAGGTTACCCTGCACCCATTAGGGTAGCACTCAGTCCTCCATATCACATAATGTGTGACCAAACTGCAAACTACTCAATATTACACAGAGGAACACACTCACACCGTGAATTTATTTCTCACTTCCAGCTTAAATGATTACATTTTAACATAGAAGGATGAATGTTTTAGCCAGTAATCCAGTAATTAATTCACATAAATGGACAGATATGAGCCAATCAGCTAAAATAATATTAAGTCAAACATTTCCTCAGTCTTGATTTTCTACCTTAGACCTATACCAGCAAACATGATGGAAATCCTGATGACATCTCCCAGGTTAGACCTTACCATGGTACAATGGCAAAAACTGAACAGTACTAGATGGACAGATGTTGATATTGTTTCCATGTAGAAGAGAGATTGGGTCAGATCTTCTCTTGCAAAGTGAGAAACGGCAATCAGATTATTGGAATGAAGTACTTTAATACACCTAACTTTGTATTTTAATCAAGGACATGTTAGAAATTGTGTTCTTTATCTGAAGAGTAGGCAAAAAATATGTAATCAAAATCTCTATAAAAGACAAACTGCTCTCATTTCAGAAGGTTTATTGGACTTTCAACTAATCTTATAGCCTGGGCCTACAAGGACCACTTCTGTTTGGGTTAAATAAACTGCTCAAAAATGGATACCAAAATCCTTGTGTACAATCTGTGTATGGACCAGTGGAAATATACTGATATTCTGTATGGCCTTTCTTTCTCTGCATGGTGTCTGGTACACCTTGACACTGAAAAACTGCATTCCAATGAGAGAAAACGACCCTAAACTTCAGCGTGTATCCTAAACCTGAGACAGGGATGTCTCTGGGTAGAAGGATTCACATTTGGAATTGATCACTGTTGCATCATTTAGTAATAGCTCTGCACCCTTTTCTGCAAGGGCCATAAAAGAAGTGTGTGTGAACAAAGGGCCAGAGCTCTTTTCTGGACAATGCTGTGTGTTGTGCTGTACACGGCTCTCCATATCAATATGTATAAATAATTGATTGATCTCCTGAGTCTGATTAAGTGTTTACTTATGAAGAATAAGAAAATGGCCATGATACGTGTAAGAGAACATCTGCGGTACTGTGGCTCAAAGGGCGTGAAAGTATCTGGAGCACAAATCATTGTGAGGATAGGGAAGAAGCGGAAGCCAGCTGAAGCAGTCTAGCAGGCATATTTGGCTGAAGCACAGGGATCATCTTGGAAGTGTGGCACAGGACTGGTTAGGCCTCAACATTAATCCAGTTTGATGCTGCTAGGGGGACAGAAAGGTAGAGGCTGGTGCAGGGGGAGGTGCGTGCTTCAACTCCAGATCTTTCATCTGTTTAGCTTGTCATGGAATAACAAGGGGACAAGCCGCACTTGGCCATGGAACTGCTTGTCAGTGAATTGTCCCATTACATTTGTGCCTCTGAAAATGAAGGACTATGTGTAATGATGGCTGTGAGTCCTAAACAGTTAGTTAAAATCCTTGAATTAAAGTTAAATGTCTGCACTTCGATCACATTTTCACTGTCTGATTTATAATTCATTGTGCTGGTGTAGAGAGGCAAAACTACAAAAAAGTGTGTCCTTGTTCCATAACTTACAGACCTAACTGCAAATGATAACCTCAAGCCTTAAATACAATTGAACTTGCTTTAGGTAACTCTTTTTTTTTCTTTTTTAAAGGAAGAAATGTATTTTTGCAGTTATCTAAGAGGACTGACTTAGAAAAAAATTAGACCTTCACTGACTCTCTTAGATGTTTCTAAAAGCCTGCAAGTAGATTTTTTGTGCAAAAAATCCAATAGATGCTGATTTCTTGCTGACAAATGTTAGTCATCTGTTGTTTTCTCAGTCAACATATTTAGGAACCAGTTTACATGTCCCTGCCTCTGTTATTATTATTATTATTATTATTATTATTATTATTATTATTATTACTACTATTATTTAAACCCTGGTGGGGGTTAAAAAATGCCCTCTCCCAGTGCAGTTTTTCACCGGGACTGCTGTTTGTGACAGTCTGCAGTTAGAAAACCCTGCTATATCTCTGAAGAAATTTTATAAGCAAAGTTTGCTGGCTTTGCAAGCAGACACACTCTTGCATAAACATATGACCCCTAACATGACCACCATTCTCAAATGCAGTCACAAATAAGAACCTGTAATGTGTTTTATGCCATCATGGCATAAAACACATTACAGAGCTGAGTCATTTTATCATATTTATTGATTCTCAAACTCCAAAAGTCAGCTGGAGCCTTTCCCAGCTGTCATCTGGCAAGAGGCAGGGTACATCTTGGTCTGTCGAGGGAGCTCTTGCACAGTCCACTCATTTGAGGATGGGTGACAGAGATAGTCCTTCAGTCATTACAAGCACATGCACACAGGTCTCCTGAGATCCTGTAAGTGCAGGCTCCCATTCGGAAGTCACCAGTCCCAGCCTGCCGCAAGAACCTTACCTAAAACCCAGTCCAAGCTGTGCTCCATGCAGCTCAGGGTACTCAACTCGTCTCCCTCCGGTGGAAGGAGCATTGGGTGGGGTGAGGGGGTTCAGTACCTCCTCCCACAAAGCTGACTGCTCTCCTCCAGGCTGGGGCCAGTGTGGGATGGAGCACCCAGAGGTTTCTCCAACCCCTTTTTAAAACCCCGTCTCTGACTATGGTAATTAAATGGGTCTATTGAAGTTAAGTGGTACACCTGGTGAACAGGACTAAGTGAAAATGGAATGAAATTGTGGCATGTTAAAATAACATTCACCATTTGTATTGTTACCTTTGATTGCAAGAGGAAAACATGAATATGAATTAATTTAGTTAAAAAAAAATCACAATATTCTTGTAAACACTGATTATATATTTAAGTTCTGAACTTGTTTAATTGAAGTTTAAAATTATTTGTAAATGTTAGATTGAAACTAGTAATAAATAATACATATTATAACAGGCTTCAGAATAAAGTTACACACCTCCATACACAGTTCTGTCATCGTAAGCATAGCCTGACCCACAGCATCTTTTTCAGTTCATTATGTGTAACTGATTCAAACAAAACACTCACATTTTTACAACAGAACAAGACCATCAAAAGGCTCCCTCAAGGTACAGACTTATTTCTATTTTAAAGGGCCAGAAATCTCAGCACCTTGTAATCACTGGGTCATTTGTATTGATAAACAACCCCATTTACACCATTCCCTTCAACATATATTCCAAACATTTGGACCAGTGAGGGCAATAAAATTGTACTTATTGCCATTTAAGTGAGTTTCCACTTCTCTAAAAGGGGACTTTAGCTTGTGACAAGACTTGCAAATTAAATTACCCCACCAAGATTATGTTCTCTGGAAAATGAAGATCTCAGCTTTAGTGGAAAGCTTGTGAACTAATAGGGCACTCCTTATGTGACCCACATAATTTCTTGTCTTTAGAAGTGTGTTGTAGAATGTTGTGAATTCAGTGTGTCAGCACCTTCTACATAGTATTATTGAAGCTATCCCCTCTTCTGAGATCATGTTAAAGAATGGATGTGATGATGGCTGTGATATTTTGAGTCTGTTCTTAATATTTTCAGTATTGTGCTGTCAGCTATCATCATCAACATTTATGATGAAAAAGGAACATGGCAGCTGTTCTTTTCATTTTGGCCCCTGACAAACTATTCTGTCATACATATTTTCTGAACAGGACTCGAGACATTTAACATTGTGTCTGTCATGTGCTGAGGCTTGAGCAATTTGTGAGAAATGTCTCTCAGTGCCTGCTCGCCTTGCATAAAGAAATCCACTGATCTAGCCATGTTTTCCTGCAAAATCCTTCGATATGAATCTGGCTTATATTCCCATAGCTGTCTGTGTGAAATAGCTCAGGCTCAAATAGGGGTAATATATGCATGCCTCTGAAACAATCAGTCTTGTTTATCCAGAGCCCTTGAACCTCCAGGATCAGAAAGTTTCTGCAATGAATTCTGATTTGCTAAATCCCTGTCCAATAAATTGCCTCAACTCTGCACAAACATCAAAACAAACTGTCTTCCTTTTTGTGCCACCAGCTGTTAGATTTGGGTGAGGATAACAGAAAAGAAGGGTTGGATGATAGAGACATGGAGGATTCACAAATTTGTTTATGAATGTTTCTTTCCATCTCACCCCAAGTCTGCTTTCCTCCCCTTCATTTCCTTTTTCATGAAAAATCTTTGCACTAAATCTTATCTGCACTTATCTGCACTGCAGTCTTCTCTAACTATAGGGAAACTAAAGTAAAATTTTGAAAGAGACATAGCAGGATGCCTTAGCAGGTGGATTCATTTGAAAGTTTTCTTGGTCAAGTCTCACAAAACTCAAGAGTTATATTTAGTGTTAATGAAATTCTGTTTCTTGGGTGTCTATGAAGTTGTTATAAGGAAATAGAGCAGTGTGGGTTGAGACCATGAATGCATAATTTGTATCTCAGGTGCTCATTGAAGTGTACTAGCTTGGCTGGAGTCACAGTTTGCCCAAGGTGTAAAATCTCAGTTTATGGTGCAGCTGTCCTTTTTCAGCTGTAATGAAAGTAAATGTAAAATACAACTGAGAGAATCGGATTTCATACTGAGTAAGTACTTAATGACTGAAGCCCCAGCTGCTTTTTTAAACATCTGCTTACTTGTCATTGTGGCTAATAATAATAATAATAATAATAATAATAATAATAATAATAATAATAATAATAATAATAATAATAATAATAATAAGTAATACAGAATCGCTTCCCTTTTAGATCTGGGGTCAATGTAAAAATATTTTGCTGGACATTTTGTGTGATCATGATCTGCATAAAATGAGTCATTTCCCTCCCCAGAAATGTTTCATCTGATCTTCCAGATTTTGAAAACTTTGTCCCACTGTCACACAGAAGGCTCCTAATCTGTAGCCACAACATAAGTGTTAAATCTGTGTTTTCTTTTTTGTTATGCTTATATTGAGACTATCATGTTGATGTTAACCAGGCGTATTGCTTAGCACAAATGAAATCTCAGTTTAAGAAGCTGGAATGCTGATATTTAGCACTGAGCTCAAAATACAGCTTAAGTTGGTGTTATGTCATTAGTTTTACAGGCATTTAATCATAAACCAAAGTACGAGGTAACCTTAGTGAAGAGAAGGGGGCCAGATGTTTCTAGACAGAGACAAACATTACCAATTAATATGTCAAACTATATACAGTGCTTAACAAATTCATTAGACCACCACCCAATAAAAAGTTTATACCACAGCTGCCCTAATTTAACAGCACTGGTAATTACCAAAATCACTTTCAGTATTTCTGTAATGGTTAATACATCAGCATATAGAGACTCGTCTCGTCTCGTCTCGTCTCGTCTCGTCTCGTCTCGTCTCGTTGTCTACCGCTTTTCCGGGGGTCCGGGTTGTGGGGGCAGCAGTTCGAGCAGAGAAGCCAAGACTTTCCTCTCCCCAGCCACCTCCTCCAACTCTTCAGGGGGGACACCCAGGCGCTCCCAGGTCAGCTGGGAGACATAGTCTCTCCAGTGTGTCCTGGGTCTTCCCCGGGGTCTCCTCCCAGAGGGACGTGCCTGAAACACCTCCAGTGAGAGGCGTCCATCGGGCATCCTGATCAGATGCCCGAACCACCTCAACTGGCTCCTTTCGATGTGGAGGAGCAGTGGCTCTACTCTGAGCCCCTCCCGGATGACTGAGTTCCTCACCCTATTTCTAAGAGTGAGCCCAGCAATCCTGCGGAGAAAGCTCATTTCAGCCGCTTGTATTC
>VUQH01027142.1:1767-18082 GCA_015106775.1 Etroplus canarensis
CTCCTCTTGTCCCATTTCCTCAGATTTTTTTTTCTAGGATACAGAGCACACACTGCATTTGCCACTGGTCTAAACATCCAAAATCCATAGAAAAGCTTTGTAACACCTCCAGAAAGCCATCACATCTGGTTTTGGAGTTGAAAAGAAAGTGAACTTTATTAAAACCTGTTTTGAAAAAAGCCCTTCAAAATAAAATAAATCCAAGGAGTACAAAGCTGAGGCATGAAGGACAGGGAGAAGTCTAAACAGAGCAACGTAGCATGGAACACCCAGCAGAACAGAACAGTTGGCATGACACTGAGCAAAGGAAAGGCAGGGGTAGAAATACATGCTAAAGAGGAAAGAGGGAACATTTCAGAAGGGAGCAAAGGCAACAATGATCAGGGCCAGGAAGCAAAACTAGATAAAACACACAGAACAAAACTAATTACCAAAATAAAACAGGAAATGAGAAACAGCTGAGAACACAGGCAAGAGACAGCTTGACAGAAGGACATAAACACAAGAGGATGACACAAAAGAAACTAATAACAAACCAAAGACAGAGAAGGGCTAGAACTAAGGCTCAAAGACTAAATACAAGAAACACTGACTTGTAAGGTGAAGCAGAAATGAGCAACAAGCTACACACAGACTGAACACAGGGAACCACGAGGAAGACAAAAGCTAAATTTAAGAAAGCAAACAACTCAACTCAGTAAACTAGAACTCAAATGCAGTTTGCAGAACTAGGGAGCAGGATAGAATAAAATGTAACTAGAACAGAGGCTAAAGGACCTACCTGAAAAATCACATTAAACAACTCTCAAAATAAATACTGAAATCATTCTCTGAAGGATACAGAACTACAGCACAAAATCCAAAGATCATGACAGCCTAAGACTTCTGCAAGGTACTGTTTATACATAAATAAATGACAAACATATTAATTTAAATATATTTCTTTTTTTTTTCATCATTTCCATCCAATTTTTATGTAGGCTATGTCTGTATTTTCACATTTATTCATCCTTCTCTGTATTCTGACCTAACAGAATTAGGTAGGAGATCCTAACCCAGAGTTCCAAAGGCTAGTGTAGCTTATATCATGTTAATTTGATGGGAGTCTTTTGAAGTTAGGACCACCCACCTTATTAACATACAAAAATATACCTTATTCCTCTGCCTAGCAGATTCTGATTGGTCAGTATTTCTCAGGGTGCTCACAAAATGAGATTGATTGACATTTTGTTGTAAGGACTGAAGATGCTCTTATTTTTGTCTGCCTGTTTTAATGAATATTATTTATTCTCTGTGATTATAACACTCCTGTTTTATATTAACTACTAAAATCATGTGTATGCCATTATACTCTTAGCACTTTCCTGGGGAAATGGTAGAAAAAGTTCCACTGCTGTATTTACATTACTGATGCTGTTTTATTATGACTTGGACAACATCTACTGCTAGATTCCCAATCATATTGGTACAGGTTAAAACATGTATAACAGTTTCATCAAACACTAGTGAGAATAGGAGTCAGTAGTACTCCATCTTGTGTACTTCCTTCAGTATTTCAGTTTTAAGAAGCTGTGGTTGTTGACACGGAGCAGAAAGGACAGAAGCTCTGCTGGTGGTAAATATTTCATCCACTTTCTTTTTACAAAGCACTCAGGCAGCCGGGATCCCAGAATGCCTCCACTGAACCAAGGAATTATTTCCTGCACATTTATCTCTTTTCCATCCTCCTTTTCTGTTTATCTTTCATGACATTTGTTTCCTTTCCTTTCTTTCTTTCATTTCCTCTTGAAATTTTCTCAATTGGGGTTTCCTTTACTGTCTTTTCCACCTTTCCTTTCCTTTCCTTTCCTTTCCCCATTTTCCCCCTTTTTCTTTTCTCCTTTCTTTCCAGTCCATCTTCCCTTATTTACTCTTTCCATCTCGTCCTGTGCCTATTTGCACTTGTTCTGCTCTTTTCAGTTCTTTTCCTTTCCTTTTGTCATTTAATACATTTGTTGTCTTTCCCCATTCTTCTTTTGTTTTCCTTTCCTTTCTTTAACTGTTCTTTCCTTTCCTTTCCTCTTACATTTACTTACATTACATTTGCTCTCTTTTTCTCTTCTTTCATTGTTTCTTTACTTCCTTTCATTTCCTTTCCAGTTTTATTGCCTTCATATCCCTGTTTCCTTTCCCATCTTTCCTTCTTCCCTTTCATTTAATTTTATTCCTTCCTTAAGTAAACTTTTTTCTTCCCTGAACCATCTTTTCATTGTTTCTTTTCTTCCAATCAGTTTCCTCTTACCCATCTGTCCTCCCTTACCTATTTTTTTCATTTCAGACTTCCTCTTTTTTTGCGGTTTGTTTTCCATCCTTCCCTTCCATGTTACTTTTCCTCTTGTTCCCTGTCTTTTCCTGGTCTTTTTTCTCTCCTTTTTTTCCCCTTTCCTTCGCCTTTTTCACTACACTTTTCTCAGCTGCCATTTCTTGTTGGAGCAAGTCTGTACAATAGAGGGCGACACAACACACACTCGTTTCCTCTCCGTTATTAATGTAATGACCGTGTTATGTAAATTCACTTTTCGTTTTCTGCTCCATCTCATCTCTCTATCACATTTGAGACCTCACTAGAAAGTCGTGTCCTATTTACTCATCTTTTTAATGCCCCTCTCTGCTTTTGTTCATCTTCCTCTTCTCACTTATTTTCTATCACTTTTCCATCTACCTCCACCCCCATCTTTCATGACTGCTTCTCCTCCTGCGGTGGAGTGATGCTGTTGACGGAGCACCAGATTACTTCTTTGAATTATTCAGAAACATTAAAGTCACCCTCATGTTAACAACAATCTCTCCACCATGTTTTATTCAGCTGGTACTCAGGAAACACTGAGGCCCGCGTAAAGATGGTTTACTGAAGTGTGCTTGAAAATCTGAGAAAATTTCAGGAATGTAGACTTAAAAGCCTAAACATGATATAATTTATTACTAAACATTGCTAATGAGTACAGTAATGTTAACTAACTAAAGGCAAACATATAGTAACCTCGGTTGAGGTTAGGTTTGGGTTTTAAAAGGTAAGAAAAATCCTATTAATTATAAATATCACCACTTTTTCACTGTAGATTTCTTTGAAAGGTATTGATGAAGATTTATTACATTATTAGAGATAAAAAAATAAATAAGTAAGGTTTTTACAACCTTGTTTTTGCAATAGTGAATAAAAAAATCAGAAAACAAATATGATATATGGACAAAAGTATTGAGCCACACCTCTTAATCATTGAATTCAGGTGTTTCATTCAGTCCCATTGGCACAGGTGTATAAAACCAAACAGCTAGCCATGCAGTCTGCTGAACTGTGGAAGAATAGGTTATTCTAAAGAGCTCACTGAAATCCAGTGTGTCAACATGCCAGCTGGTGAAATTTCTTCCCTCCTAGATGATATACAACAACCTTAAGGGGTATTATTTCGAAGTGGAAGCTTTTAGGACCCACAGCAACTCAGCCATGTAGTGGCAAATCACAGAGTAAGGTCGCTGAGTGCTGAGGTAGTGCAAAGAAGTCATCAACACTGTACTGACTCAAAAGCTACCAAGTTTCAAACCTCATCCCTCATTAACATCAGAACAAAAAATTGTGCACCTGGAGCTTCATGGCATAGGTTTCCAAAGCCAAGCAGCTGCAAGCAAGCCTTACCTCACTAAGTGCAATGCTAAGCATTGGATGAAGTAGTGCAAAGTAGTGTAAAGTAGTAGTAGTGCAAAGTAGTGTAAAGCGTGCTTGCCACTGGACTCTGGAGCAGGGGAAACATGTTCTGTGGAGTGACTAATCAGGCTTCTTTACTTGGCAGTGTGATGGGCGAGTCTGGGTTTGGAGAATCCTGGGAGAACATTACCTGCCTGAATGCACTGTGCCAACTGCAAAATTTGGTAGAGGAGGGACAATGCTATGGAGTTGTTTCTATGGAGCCCTCTTAGTTCCAGTAAAGATAATTCTTAATGTTTTAGCTTGCCAAGATATTTTGGACCTTCTTTTCCTTCCAACTTTGTGGGAACAGTTTGGGGATGGCCTTTTTCTGTCCTAGTATAACTGTGCCCCAGTGTACAAAGGCATAAAATCCATAAAGGAATGGCTGGATGAGTTGGGTGCAGAAGAACTTGACTGGCCTGCACAGAGAATTCAACACCTTTGGGAACTAGAACAAGCCAGGCCATCTCATCTAACATCAGGGTCAATCATACAGTTTCCCCCCTTCGGATTAATAAAGTATTCCAATTCTGATTCTGTCTAGCATCACAAATCCTCTTCTTAGCTAATAACAAACCAATTTCCAACCTCCCTTTCATTTCAAAAATTCTTGAAAGAGTTGTTGCAGGACAACTGTGTTATCACTTGCAGAGGAATGGTTTATTCAAAGGGTTCCATTTAGGATTCAGAGTTCATCACAACACAGAAACGGCATTAGTCAAGGTCACTCATGATATAATCTACTAATCTAGTAATAATCTTATGACTTTTGATAGTTGACTCATCTCTGTGCTTGTTTCTTCTAGACCACAGTTTGATACAGTTGACAACCATATTACACGACAGCAGCTAGAACATTTGTTGGTATTAAATAGAATGCATTATGCTGGAATGATTCTTATTTATCAGAATACTTTATTAATCCTAGGGGGGAAATTGCTTGGGTTCCAGATGCTCCATAAGGAAGGAAGGAAGGAAGGAATGAGAGAATGAAACTGTATAATGAATGAATGAATGAATAAAAGAGAAAATGGAACTGTATAAACTCTATAAACCTATATGTATATATATGTATATATATATATATATACATATATATATATATATATATAAAAGAAGTGCAACTGTCCCATTAACATAAGCTAAGAAAGTAAAAACAAAATTAAATGAAATCCTTTCTGTCATTTCTGACATATAAATAAGTTCTATGTCATCTACTCTACATTTAGCTGAAGCTAATATCTAATTCAAAGCATGTCTTTTTAACAAACTTGGAATTTGAGGACTTGTAGGAGTGTAATTGAGTATGATCAGTGGTTGCAGATCAAGGATCGAATGTTATTCATGGCACTGCAATGAGATATGATGCTATCATGTTGCATATAGAGTTTAGTTCTATTTAAACTATTTGAATAATAAATTTAGTAAGTGTACCTCATTGCTCAAGACAACCAGTAGGCATTCCAATACTGTTAGCCATACTCTGACTCTGACCTGGAGATCTTAGCAACCTTGAACAAGAACCCAAAGGTTATGGACCCTGTTTAAAATTAAAGACATGGTTATACATCCACATGCATGCCCATTTATGCATTTATAGTTATGTCCAGCTACACCACGGTTTCATTTCACTGGCAAATCAATGTCTTCCCAGTCCTGAATGGCTTTTAGCTTATATAGTAAAGCATCGGGGTTCAGACATACCACAGTTATATTATCACGTGACTGATGGTAAGTGTCATTCGTTTTAGGATGGCATGATGAAGAGATGCTCCACATGGTCTGTCACTGCCATCTTGTGGACTCTGAGGCACAGAAACTCCTCCAGCTGTACAGTATTATAGTGAAAGAGCACTTGGAGGTGGTCTGAGGTGGGCCTCTTCAATTGTAAACAGCGTTCTGACACGTGTGTGACCACAACAACGTCTGTGACCTCTCACCCCTAAAAGCTCAGCATTACCACCTGGGGGTAGGCTGTTCTTGATTTCACAGCACCTCCAGGAGATTGGCACACAACTCTCTCTATTTCCCTTTAAAGAACCTCAAGGTCTATTTTATCATGCAGACACAGTTAAATACAGTACCTGTGTGTATGTGTGTGTCCTGGGTTCTTTTTAGAAAAACACTTCTATTACAAAGGTATTTGACATCAAGCTCTTCGGGACTGTGTGTCTTATTTCTTGGCATGTTCCTACGTATTACTTTTAATATGTTTCTTATAGAGTTTGTTTATACTATAAATACCTCAGTCAAAACATGTGTAGATTCAAAGCTGAAGCATATGCAGATCTGTGTATATTTAGTGTATTATGGTTTTCCTCCATTTTATTTTTGTAAGGTGTATCTGATCAGCTATCTTGTATTTTACCTTTACTGTCTGATCTTTTTAATTCCAAGGCTAAGAATTTTCAACAGTACAAGTGAAGGCTTGTCTTTACATCAGTTTAAAAAGGATTCAACACTGTAAAACTAGCATAGGCTATGGCTTATTTTGGGCTTAAGCACATCTGGGCAGTGTTATGATTAAGGCACTCTCTTCTCAGATCTTCACCGACTCATTCTCTCTTCCTTTCTCTCTTTTTTACATTGTGTAAAAAGCATATCAAAAGTTATCACAAAAGCTACAAAATGTCTTGATGTCCTAGATATAAGCAGGAGATATTGTGCATAGCTACTTTGAATGAAACAGATGGTGACAGACACTGGATGATATTAAAAACATGCCCCAGGTGTGGTATTCAGTGAGTGGTCCTCAGGCATGCCTTTTCAACAGCTACGTGATGAAGTATGACATTACTGAATCTGCAGTATAATTAGAAAAAAATCCCTCCTACATGTCACCTCAGTTCCCCTATGCTATTCACTCTCCTCAGAACCCACTGGAGCAATCATATACACCTCTTTGATCAGAATTATCCCTCACTTTAGTAGTGTTAAAAAAAACTACAACACCAACAATAGGCTAAAATGTGTCTTACTCCCACTGCCTAGCCTACTCTCCTTTTCATTATCTTTTCTCTTTTATTCACATGTCCACATGCGGTATAGAACAATGCAGCACAGGCGGACAGGGTGGAGGCTCATGACAGGACTGGTAACATGATGACACACCAAAGGCCAGGTGAGTAAAATCCCCCTCCACAGTGGGACATGTGTCACAGTCCAGCCATGTCTCCAACCTTTTTTGTGGTCTCGTTTCTCTCTTCTTGAGCTCTTTTCGCCTCTGGCCATAACGATAAAGTGCCCATCTGCTGTGGGGATCCTGGCTTGTCTCTCTCTGAACTGATACCCTCACAGCAGCTTCTCCTTTGTCAGATATGCTGATCGCGTTTCAGTTTTGACACCTCTCTTATACACAATACGGCAGGTACCAAAGTTCTTCTGTTCTCAGTAGAAATGTGTTGGAAATATGATAGTCATCTCCTTCCAAAGTGTTGCCCTGTACACCTATGCGCCCTTGGTGAAAACAGTATTTTAAAAAAGTACAAAAACAGTTCTAAAGGAATGAGTGTGTTGATCCCCACTCAGAGCTGGATAATTGATCCTTTGCCTCATCTATAATTTATCATAAAAGCTGAAACTTGCCACACAAATAACAATTATTTTTGCAGGTAGCGCCCTTTCTTTTTTACTAAATTATATTACCTCTACCCTGATATCTATATAATATGTTTACATGATTAATATCTACCTCTGTCTACCTAATCTGTACTATATGGACAAAAGTATTGGGCTATCTACACAATACACCGACAGGAGCTTTTATGACATCTCTTTGTAAATCCATAGGTGTTAGTTTGGAGTTAGTCCCGCTTTGCAGCTAAAACAATTTCCAGCCTTCTTGGAAGATTTTGGAGTCTGTTTGTAGGAATTTTTTCGGTTTGTAATCTCCCTTCTAGTTCTTCCCAAAGGGGTTGAGGTCATGGCTAAGTGTGGGCCAGTCAAGTTCTTCCATACTAAACTCATCCAACCATGCCTTTATGGACCTTAATTTGTGCTCTGGGGCACAGTCAAGCAGGAACAGAATAGGGCCTTCCCCAAATTGTTCCCACTAAGTTGGAAGCATAGAATTGTCCAAATTGTCTTGTTTAGCTGAAGCATTATAATTTTCCTTCACTGGAACTGAGGGGCCAGGCAGTTATTGAATCAGTGGAGTGTTGGACACTATTACACACTATGCACCTCAGCACTTGGCGACTCCACTCTGAAACTTTACATGGTCTGCAACTTTATAGTTGAGTTGCTGTGATCCCTAAACACTTCAAGTTTTCAATAATGTCACTTACATTTGATTGCGAAATACTTAGGAGGGCAGAAATTTCCCAAACTGACTTCAGTGTTGCAATAGTGGCATCCTATTACAGTACCATGCTCCAATTCAGTAAGCTCTTCAGAATGACCCAGTCATTCACAAATATTTGTAAAGGTAAGCTGCATAGTTAAGTGCTTGATTATATACACATGTGACAATGTTACTGAAAGAAACAATATAATTCAATGATTAAGAGGTGTGGCCCAGTACTTTTGTCTATATAGTCAGTCACCCTTCTGGCTCTCTATACTGCTACGTACAAGTCTGTCATCTGTCTGTCACATCTGTTCATGAGGCTGCTGTTCACCCATAGTGTTCTCAGCTGTTTCAGTGTGTCAGCGGTATTGCTTGTGACTGCACACAAACTCGCACATGCCAATTGTTCGTAACATGAACCAACTCAGCATCCTAACCTGCAGTGAGATCACCTGTCACAGGTCAAAGAGGCAGCTGTAGTGCTTTCATATTCTGGCTTAAGCTGATAAAGTGACTTGGAATGGGAGTGATGTGTGATACGAGGCCAGATTATCTTGTTACAGTCATGATAAAGTTCACATGTTGTCATGTGTCCCACAAACCTCCAGGGAGATGCCTTTTATCTCTGCGCTTAGAAGGAGACATTAGTTTTAATCAACTGTTAATGATGTTTTAAAATTAGTCAGTACTGTGTTTTATAAACCTGATTTTTCATTGTCGAGGTTAGACAAAACTGTGCCAAAAGCCATTCAACATCCGACACCTGAACTGTGACCTACAAACTCAAGCATAAGCCTGCTGCTACTTCAGCTATCAGGTAGACTCAAAGTAGTTAATGAAAAGAGTTTGAATTTTTCTTTCTTTTTTCTCTCAGCCTTAAATGACTCATTGCCTTGTATGATATAACTCATTTGGGGTGTTGAAGCTAAACACCTCTGTGATAACCAAATGAACCTGAACTTCATGTTCTGATTTTGATTCTGATGTATGATCATCCCAGTGTATTTTTTGTGTTTGTTTTTTGCACTTTTTTATTGAGAGTTCATGATGATAAAAATAATAACTGGGTATTAAAGAAGTTTATCTTGGACTCAAATTGCTTGTTTGCATTTGTTAATAACAAACACAAGTTATAATACATTGTTTAGTTTGTGTCTAATATTACAGTACCTCTGATTGAATCCAAAGCTCCATCTATGCCACCCATAGCTATTACTGATTTTATTTGACCATGGAAAGAAGTTGACACTGCATGTCTACTTTCCCATAACCTCTACACCCAAGTGATCTAATTAGATTATCATGGTATTACATTCAATTGTCTCTTTGTGAGCTCCATTTAGTTTGTTGTTGAAAGCCTCTAGTTATGTGCCATTCATGAAACAAAGTTCAAGGTTGCTGACACACTTCACTAATCTTTTATTTCCTTTACAAGAATAACAGTAGTATATATCTTGTTGTATGACTACGTAACAATATGTGCTAATACTCCTTATACTTGTGCCTGTCAAGTGCTAAAATGGTAATATAACTTAACAGCAGCAGAATATGAAAGACAGGGAAATGCTTCGTGCAATCATGAGTCATATTTGTCAGGCCTGGAAAGGTTCACCTCCCTTTCATCCACATGCATCCTTAATGGATTTAGACTGCCTGACAGCACCAGAAGTTTATATGTTTTATGGGTGGTCCAGTTAAAATCTGAACTTCTAACCTTTGCAATGTGAGAGCCTTGTTACATGGTGTGCATGTGTGTGTAGTTGTCAGCTTTTGTATGTTCTGTGTGCAAACTTTTTTTTAACAAAACAGCACATTTTACTTGGAGTGAAATTGCCCATTTAAAGGAAACAGTTCACATGTTCATAAATCCAGATGGATTTTGTTACACATACTAAAATTCCAAAGTATACTACATACTTATTTTGCCATGCAAGTGTTTGATTATACTGTTTGATGTACAAAAACTGGCAAATTTGAACAATATTTATGATTGATGTAAGCATCAGAAGAAGTTAGGAAATCAACAGCTGATGTAGTTCACAGGTAATGTTTTTGGTTCAGTTTGTTTAAAGTTACATATAGATTGGCACAAAAATTTTATTAGAGGTGGAACCTACTTATAAGTGATTAAATCTTGAAATGAATCTGCATCTGGAAAACAGAAATTCAGGGATTGTGCAGCCTTTACAGAGGTATGCAGTCTTGCGAAGTTTTTTAAAACACTGCCCACTAGAGGCCAAAAAGGAATACTACAAAAACAGTTGTCCTGTGACCAGTAATGATTGTTACCTCCACCAAGGAGGTTGTGTTTTTCATTCTATTTGTTCATTTATTTGTTAGCAGGATTACAGATGGACTGACACAAAATCTTCTGGACTTGGTCCAACTTCGAAGAGATTCACTTTGTAGTCAGTTCAGATATGGATCTAGATCCAGGATTTTTCAGCATTGTATGATTGTGTGATAGAGCAAAATTTGTTATTATGCATCATATCTCAACAAATACATGCCAGAAAGAAATAATAAAAATTGCAGTTATTATTAAACATTGGCTTTGTTTCAGTTTCTATAATTAAAGACATAAATAGAAATATTCCACCTTAGGAAAACAGAAATTTGTGGTTTCTTCAGCCTTAGCAAAAATATGCAGCCTCAGACTGCTTATGATGTTTATGTTCTGGTTGTAATTGTGAGCATGTTTAAGTAAACTTTTTATGGCCTTTTTTACTTTAGCAAGTTGAATTGAAATATGTTATTGCTTTTTTAATTTAATAATAATAGATACTCTCTAAGTCAATCTGCTACAGATTTGTACCAACACATTTTTTTCTCAAAAATTTGACACAGCATCTTACCCACAGTTGGTGAGTAGCACTATAAGGTAAAAGCTAAGAACCATGAAATAACAATCAATAAAATCACTTGCATGAAATTGCATAGCTCCCTTTTGTCTCAGTAACAGCTCTGGCCTGTTGAGGCATAGGTGTAGGTCCTCTGGATGTGTCCTGTCATGTTCTGTGAGTTGTGTGGTGGGGGCTATATGGATTTGGTTTGTTTCGGCGTACCATGCAAATTCTTAATTGGTTTAGGAGTTGGGAGGTTGGAGGCCATGTCAGTGCATTTTTGTCATGTTCCTTCAGCTGTTCTTTTGCTGTGTAGTGGGTTGCATTAACCTGCTGGGGGAATCTGGTACAATCAGGGAGTATTATCATTGCATGGGTTGGTTGAATGTGTCAAAGTAGCAACCACATGAATTGCAAGATGCAAAGTTTTGCAGTGACTCACTTCGCCTGTCCCCTAACCCTAATGGCTCATGGGTACGCATTCTGCATTGTCAATTAATCAGTCAGATTTAGTAAGCAAATTAACCAATAAATCAAAAACAAAATTTCTGTCTTGTATTTAGATTTCAAACAGTTTTCAAAATGACTGCACTACGTGATTTACATCAAAGTGATCATGTGGTCATGCTGCTGTGATCAGCTGTGTAGTCTGCCAAAAGAGACATAATATCCTTGAGGTATTACTGACAGGGAGCAAGGTATGTGTGTGTCTGTGCTTCACTGTGCACCTCTGTGTCTCACTGTATGCCTGTGTGTTGGTGTGTGTCACTGAACTTGCACAATTACACACTCACAGGGCCGTGTGTGAATGTGAATGTGTTACATAGAGTATTTATGTAAGCAGCAGACATAAATACATCAAGAGGAACACACAGCTGTCTAGTGCCATGTTTCTTTGGGGTTAGTACCTTGAAATGGACTGTGGGACTGTTTCTGTTGGGTCACTTCATTCTAACTTTCTTTTAGCAAACGTGGTTTCTGCAGCAAGGTTCTACTGGACATGTCGTCTAGTACTTTCTGTGCTGCAGTGAAGAAAAGACAGACTTAGCAAGTCCCACTGCACAGCCATTAAAATGACTACGGTGAAAGGAACCTGTTCTGATCTCAACACATACCAGGCTGGATTAGAACAGGGAACCAGAGCAGAAACAGGATCTGACTCTCTCTGCTATCATTCTCTAACCCTGCCGCTACTTCCCAAAGACATCCTCAATACTTCCTTCTCCAATTAGTGTGACCTTGTTTCATTGGGGAGGGTCTCTGGGTCTCGTGTAAGTCAAGACCAAGCTGCATGCACCACACTTTTAGCACAGTGGCCAAGTGTGCGGACATGAAGGCTTGAGGTTATAAACAAAATAGCTCAGTTCAAATCTGTAAACCGATATAGATACATTAAACAAATGGACAACAAGCAACGTAATATGTCCCTTCCCCAGGGAGCTTTATGTTTGCTCAGTGGTTGTGATCAGCACTTAGCCTGCCCTGTTTATTTAGTAATATAGTAAGAGGAGGCCCTGGCGGACGCTCTTTGAATACTAAAAACCGTAAAGCCAGCATAGAGTCCGACACTGTGCCACCTTGGGGAGGAGTGTTAGGATTCCACATTTCCCCTCTTAGAAGAGGGGCTCCACTGACAGCTGCTGAAAGTCAGAGGTCAAAGTCATGCCAGGTAAATATCAGCAGTCAGAATTTCAGACTGTAGGGCAAGAGAGGATGATAGAAGGAAGAAATAAAGTGGCTGAGAAACTCTATCCTAACTGAAACACCCTTGCTGTCCCATATGTTTGCACATATGCCAGATCATACAATACATTATACACACAGTTCTCCTTCAGTTCTGTCATTTGTAATGCAGACAGCTGAATGCAGATGCTCCTGGAGGGTTTCATAGGTTGGATAATAGCCAAGAAGTGCATCAATATATCTTATCTTTCCAGCCTTCACTCTAAAGAGAATCGGTTTTCAAACATTTGCAGGGTGCAGTGTTGTAAATGCTTACACATCAACAACTTCTGCTGCACTCTAAGGACCTTGAATTAATTGCTTATATCATGACTCAATATCCCCCCCCCCCGTGAGGAAAAGCTTACTGGATTCTCATTTGGCTATGGGATAATAGTTAACCCATGACAAGAATAAGCTGTTAGATGCCGGATGATCGTAACATTTTTATTTAGTGTTGATGCTAAAGTAAAAAACAGACTACATAGTTGAATAAACTGTGCATATCAAAATAGGTCTGACAGGACATGTGGGTTTTTAAATGGCTCCTCATTTAGTAACTGTGTCTGAGAGATTTAACCTTCCTTACTTCCTCCCTTCTATTTATAACCGTGTCATAGTCCTGCCTGCACTTTGATAGTACCAAGTGATCTCATTTACACACACACACACATGCCCGCGCGTATATTTGCAAGCATACAATCTATGTGTGAATGATGCCAACAAATACTGATAAAATGTTTGAGCAATGAGTGAAACAGATAGAAATACTGCACCGAGTGCCACAATGGCTGGGCATTTGGCAGTGAGCTGTAGCTGAATTGTAGTATGTCCTAATGGATCAGTTGAAAGCTACATGAATCCCTCCATATCTGCCCTGACTACCTGCTCCCTGTTTCTCTGTCTCTGTGCCAAGGGTGAACTGGGCCTCTGTGCCTCAGATAAGCTTACTCTGGCAGACAACTGCCACTTCTGCACACTACATGCAGAATACAGAATGAGAAGCCACTAACCTGATCAATATAAAAGCCAAAAGCGCTATGATATTGAGTCTAAGCTAATGTGCATAGGCCACTTACAGTAAATGGAAAGATAAGACCATTATTTAAACTTTTGCTGCGATGTATGTTGGTCAGTTTTGCAACAAATTAGATACTCTGCAACCTCGAATATTACTGCAGGGTCACCTGCAATATATAGAATTTAAATACATCACCAACACAAGCTAACGTTTAATATTTTGGTCACCTACTTTGGAGTCAGAGTAATTATCTGCTTCTTAAATGCATTGTGTGTTTCAGAGTTAATGCATTGGACTTTATCACACTGTGCTTGTCTGACTTGTATTGTGTCTACTTGCTGTTCATCAATAAAAGCACACTAAAAATACAAATTAATCTAGTATAGGTAAGTGAATTTGGAGTTATCTCAACGTATTCATTTGTTTCACTTCACATTTGCAATGATTAGTGTTAAATCCTTCTCTTTGTAGTAATTTACAGTAGGTTAAATGAGATCTTTAATATTTGGAAAGTTTTTCTTAATAGTTTAATATAATATTTGAAATTAGAGGACATTGTAGTGAGTATGCAGCGAGGAGGTATGTTGCAAAAAAAGTCAATAGAAGAAAAACCACTTTTGGGCAGAAGAAGACCTCTTCTTGTGTTTTATGAATATTTTTTAATTGAGTTGCCCCTTGAGGACATGTAAGATGTCTGTTTCTCAAGCTAAAGAAGATGATGTACTTGTTGTCTTGTTCAGTTGTCTCTCACGTTTCTTTCTATTCTGGTTAAAACCAGCTGGCGCTTTTCTGTGAAGGGCGTTGAACACACTGATGTATGATGTCTTAAGAACTGTTCTGACAATTTCCCAGATGAAATAGAACTTATTTCTTTGAACAATAATATTCTGATTAGTTAAATGTAAAAAAAAGCCCAAAATGGACTAAAAAGTAAAATACTTACTGTGGAAATGTAATAAAGGAAAAGTATTCAAGAGCCGCATAAGGAAAATGTTTGAGTAAACTGCAAGTACCTTGAACTCTTACTGTTGAAATGTACTTGGTTACATTCCAACAATAATGTCAACAAAATCAACTACATGGGGACCCAAACACTTTGTTGTTCTTTATAGATAGCAGCTGTTTAATCCAGACAAGCAATCCAAAATCGTTCTGTTGTATCTAAGAGCACACACATACATATGATTGTATGAATGCATAGTATTGGGCCACACATCTTAATCATTGAAATCTGGTGTTTCATTCAGTTCTATTGCCACAGGTGTATAAAATCAAGCATCTGCCTTTACAAACATTTGTGAGAGAATGGGTCATTCTAAAGAGCTCATTAGATTCCAGCGTGATACTGTAATAGAATGCCACCATTGCAACAAGTCAGTTCATGAAGTAAAGTTACAGAGCAGGGTTTCCAAAGGCTGAGGCACATAGTGAGTAAAAGCCACCAACACTTTGCTGACTTAATAACTGAATAGTTCCAAACCTCCTTTGGCATAAACATCAGCACAAAACTGTGCACTCACTGGGAGCTTCATGCCATGGGTTTCTATGGCTGAGCACCTGCATGCAAGCCTTAAATCATCAAGCACAAT
Organism: Etroplus canarensis; assembly: GCA_015106775.1. Classification (NCBI taxonomy): domain Eukaryota; kingdom Metazoa; phylum Chordata; class Actinopteri; order Cichliformes; family Cichlidae; genus Etroplus; species Etroplus canarensis. The sequence goes on from VUQH01027142.1 coordinate 16,955, forward strand.
GCCAAACATGTCGTTTTTAAAGCACGCTGCCACTGGACTCTGGAGCATGTTCTTTACAGTGACAAATAACACTTTTCTGTCTGACAGTCTGATAGACTAGTCTGGGTTTGGTAAAGGCCAGGAGAATGTTGCCTGCCTGACTGCATTATGTCAACTGTAAAATTTGGTGTGGTTGGTTGGTCTAGACTCGTGAGTCCCAATGAAGGGAAATCTTAATGCTTCAGCTCACAAAGACATTTTGGACAATTCCATGCTTCCAACTTTTTAGAAAAAGAAAAACTTTTTCTTTTCCAGCATGACTGTGCCTCAGCACACAAAGAGAGGTCCATAAAGGCATTGTTGGATCAGTTTGGTCTGAAAGAACTTTACTGCCCCACACAGAGCCCTGACCTCAAAGTAAAAGATCCAGTATCAACATTCAACCTGCAGTGAGCATGCCATAATCTGACCCAATCATCAGTACCTGCAGATAAATCAGCATGGGCTCCCACAGCTGTCAATCCAATTATTCCATCTCTGTCAAGAAGAGTTTCACAGGAGAAAAAAAGATTAAAAAAGCAAAACATTGAATATATCTGTAAACTTTTAAGCACAAAGATCTCAAAACACTAACCTTCTGCCCACAGTAATGCTTTAAATAAGAATGTCAGTTGTTGTATGTGGATAAGTCGATTTGCTCTTTAAGCTAAATTTCCTTTAAATTCTTTTCCATTGTTTCTTTATTCAATAAGGAGAAGTTTATTTGATAACAAAGCCACAGGTGTCCCACCTCAGTTGTGTGCTAGATGCAATAACTACATGAAACCAAAACATATTAACTTAACTATGAACAGCTTGTTTTGTCTATTATTTAATTCTTCTTCTTCTTCTTCTTCTTCTTCTTCTTCTTCTTTCGGCTGCTCTCATTAGGGGTTGCCACAGCGGACCATCTGCCTTCATCTCACCCTCTCCCTTGCATCCTCTTCCCTCACACCAATCCTCTGCATGTCCTCCTTCACTACATCCATGAATCTTCTCTGTGGTCTTCCTCTTCTCCTCCTTCCTGGCAACTCCATCTTCAACATCTTCTGTCCAATATATCCACTATCCCTCCTCTGAACATGTCCAAACCATCTCAGCCTTGCCTCT
>VUQH01027157.1:0-10733 GCA_015106775.1 Etroplus canarensis
CAGGATTCTCCTAGTTCGTACATGGGTCGGTTCTGTTTGGGTAGATCTATCTAATGCTGGGTCAGGGGCACAGTTAAAATCTCCTCCTATAATATAAAGTCCCTCCAAGGAAGATATAGTAAGGAATAATTCTTCGAAAAAAGATGGGTTATCATCGTTAGGGCCATATACATTTTTTAGATTTAATTTTTGTGTTGAAATATTGCCTTGAATGATAATATACCTTCCAAATGGATCTTGGATAGTTTTTATAACTTGAAATGGTATTGATTTGTGTATGAGAGTTATCACTCCTCGTGAGTGAGTGTTGTATGAAGCACGGAACACCTGGCCTGGCCATCTCTTGCTCAGACAATGTACATCTGTGGCCATCAAATGTGATTCTTGTAAAAAGACTATTTTAGATTTGAGAAATTTTATTCTATACCTCCATATTTTATTCTTACCTGTTTCAATTTAGCCAGTTTTCTGATTCCACGGGCACTCCAACTTATAACTTTGGCGTCCCAAACCTTCCCTTTCAAGACTAAATTGACATATGACCATGAAGCTGAAGTGATGTGTAACCACAGTCCGCACAGGGTCTAGCCTTCAAGAAAGTTAGCCTGATGCTGCTAGCACACACAAACATTAGCAACACTCTGCAAACTAATCTTGCAGTGTGTGTGTGTGTGTGTGTGTGTGTGTGCGCAATGTTTTTCAGCGGCATTTTAAAACATGATTTGGTGATCAAAGAATGTGATTAATGATCTCAAATAGTCAGTGTTTAACCAACTACTTAATTAGTGGCCAGAAACATCCCTAGTAAACAGTGTATTTTGCAACACTACGAAATAAACAACAGAGATGACTATGAATTGACAGATGTTTTAATTTTGTCATCTGTTTATGGTCATTTTGCACACCCCTGTTTTGGTCATGATTTAAATTCAGATCCAGCCAAAATGAATAACTATGAGTAACTATGGATTGGTGAGACAGCAATGATTACACAGTGGAGAGAACTGAGATGTTTTCTACATCTCAGTTTGTGGTGTCTGCCCATATGGTGACATATGGCATAGGCTATTGGCCCCTTCATCCTAAAAGAGTTTCTATAGAAATGGTTCCTGCTGTCCTGTCAGAATAACCCCAAGGCACAGGCTACCTTAAAACTCTCTTCAGTAGAAAACCATAACCAACAAATTAAATGCCTAATCCCAACCTTTACCCATAACCTGTACCCAATTCTTCACCTAACTAAGTCTTAACCTTCAAACCTTCCTTTGAAGTTGTGCCAGAAGGTCTAAAACTCAAACTGGTCCTCATATGGTCAGCTATACACACAAACAGGCAAACAGACACACACACACATGCCGACCCGCTGGCTTGAGATTGGGAAGCGGAGCTTTAGAAGCAACCACAAAGACATTCATGAGCAGCCCCATGGCAGCCATCACCCAATACAGGACCTCTGCCACAGAACTGTGGGGGCAAAGAAACCCTTCGTTTGTTGACTCCACAGATTATTGGCTTAATACAACAACACAAAGACTCCTTTTCTCTGTGCCCAAGGCATATGCAGAAGAGTAACCACAGCACTTACATAATGTATTTTCTTTCATTATCTGTCACCACTGTAGTTTTTTAAGTTTAATAATGTGCATAAGTTAAATGTGCACACTAAAAATACAGAGCTTACTGCTGATAGTATCTGAAAGACTTCCTCTTACATATTTTCTCTTGTCGGTAAGCTACACTTGGTTTGTCATCTGTCCCATGAAATCTAATAGCCAGTTTCTCCAGCTGAGGAAAATTAGACTCCACCAACACAATTCACAACACCATTATTTACTGAAGATCCAAACACAACCGGAAAAATGCCATCATTTGTACTGAAAGATGACAAAGTGTGAATTTCAAGCCTTTTATTTAAACCATATTCGATTTGATTTGCTTACATGCTTGTTTCTCCCTTGTCCTTTAATTTGATGCTATGATTGAACACATGAAGTCACCACTGGCTGATTAGCATTATAAGCTGGGCTTAGGCGCCTGGATGCACAAGACCTGATTAAGCAAAAAGACCGAGGCCTGGAACAAGAACATTTAATGCAAGTACTCCCCAAAGGAAATGGATTTTTATCAGTGAACAAGTTATCTCATGAATGTAGACCACCTACATAAAAATGGGAGGATAGAATATCTCGTCCAACAGTTAAGATACAGCCTGTCAGTTCACAGAAAATTACGGACATAATGAGACTGAAGGAAGTAAATCAACATGGGTATAAAGTAATGAAAAATGTGATAAGCCACCCCAAAGCTGCATGCAAAATATTAACTCTCAGCTTGAAAAATGGACCAATCATGACACTTATGTAGAAGTGCCATTCGCAGGAAAAAGTATGAAGCAGCTGTTATGGCCTGTTGCGTGAGCTAGTATCCAGTGGGGCAGGAACCAGCCCACCAAACGGTCCAATCTGGCCAACCGGATGGCTTTGTAAGTGTTAAAGTAGCAGTGATGTCATTAGAATCTTCAGTTTTTCAATAAAAAAAAAAGCAGAGAAGTGCTGCAAATTCACTTTACTGAGTCAGGAAGGCTAGTAAAAAAACAAAAAAAAAACTTGCTTGACCATCAGGGCATCTGTATTAAAAAATGTAGGTTTTGTGTTGGATAAAAGAAAAATGCAGTGAATTAATGAAAATCTCAAGGAAAAGGCACAATGGCAACAAATGTGGGAAAAGAACATTGCACTACCAACCATCACAACTTCACATAACACACTGAGTTCTAAATGGTGATAAACTGATTTGCTTTTCAAACAACTATGATTCATGTCAATAAAAATTCACATAAATTCTTTTAAATGCTTTCCAGTCCCTAATTTACATCTGTTTTATTAGGGGCGTAAAGAACATTTTAGCCACTGAAATGCTTATTGTCTGTATAGCAGAAGACACACAAACACAGTCAAACCATTCAGTAATTCAGTAGCAAAGTCTGTAACCACAACAGCCGCATCATCTCCACAACAGAGAGGAGTGTGTAGTGTCACTCTGGACATGGTTTGACTTCTTTTCCCCGTCTCATGCTGCTGAGATGGTCTTTGCCCTTGAGCTAGACGAGCAGCTGTGTGTTTCTGAAAGACGGACGTGAGATTTTCAGCTTCCGCTGCCTGTGAGATCACATTGTTGTAACGATAAAGACATGCAAACATGCAGCAGAGCACAAAGCGATTCATCAGCCTCTCTCTCTGATGTATCTGTGGCGTGAGCATGTGACTGTGGCGGGAAGCATTTACTACATGCAGGTACAAGGAAAGGTTATATTAAGGCTATATATTTGTACTTATGAAAATTTACCTTGTATATCAACACAGAAATATATAGGAGTACCTGACAGCTGTGTGTTTGTTTTCTACTACAGTGCACCTGTTATGAGTTGCTGCAGGGCTATATGAAGACACTTGCTCTGAGTAAAAATTTTGGCTTTGCTTGCTATTTGATTTGATAGTTTTGCCGACACAATAAATGTGGCATTGGAGAAGTGAGAACCTTTAGACATAAAATCAAGTCCCAGAAGTGCTGCATTCTGCATTTCTATGTGACATCGTTCATCACTTTTTCAACCACCTTTTTAAAACATCTTTTAAACTCAGTGGTTTCCATTTAAAACACAGCTCTCCGTAAAAAGTAAAGTGTTGTACAATTTTGCATAAAAAACAAAATAAAATGCTTAAATAAATACAATGAAATATAGAATTTACATTATCCAAGCTGAACTAATCTTGTGTTTCATCTTGCCTCGGATGCAGTTTATGGTGACCTTCTTAGCCAACATTTCCAGAGCTTGACTGCGGTACTCCACGCAAGCACAGGTACTAAAGCAGACCAGCAGCTTCTCATGCTTATGCTGCCTTAAAAAAGCCACTGGGTTGTTGAACTTGTCCTCTTCTCTACAAATAGTGTAGTAGTCGAAGAGCTTGGAGGGGGTTTTCTGAGCGGTGGCAGCAGCGGCCAGGCGATCTGTAGGGGGATTCCAGAGGCCGGCCCTCACCAGCTTCTCCAGTTCCTGGGTCTGAGTGGCCTGTATGTCTCAGGTAGCCTAAGATGGCGTTTAGACTGGCCTCAAAGCCCACGTTGAGCAGCCTGTTGGCCGCATCAATTACAGCACATCCAGACTCTTGACTGAGCTGGTCAAGTCCACACCATCTGACTTCCTCCTGAACATATCTTCCAGATGCCCCGGTATCGCAATCACAATGTTCCCTCCTTTATCTTTGAACTTGTCAACTGTGAAAACTGGCGACCTCTCCCGGATGTACTCCACCTTCCACCCAATGACAGCTGGGATAGGCTCCAACGTAATCATCATATGGGTACATTTTTCAGAACTGAAACTTCTCCAGAGTCAAGGAAGATTCTGTTGCAAGAAAATAAAATAAATAAATCTTTTAAATTTCTCTAGATTTCTAGTTTTGCTGGTGTGCTTGGGATCATTGTCCCATCGCAGAACCCTGCTTCAACCAAGCTTTAGCTGTTGGATAGATGGCCACACATTTGGCATTAGGATACTTTGGTATACAGAGGAGTTCATAGTTGTCAGTCATGGTTGATGACTGCTAGGGGCCCTGGTCCAGCGGCTGAAAAACAAGCCAGAATCATCACCCCTCCACCACTGTACTTGACAACTGATATGAGTTGTTTGTGCTGATGTGCTGGGTTTGGTTTTGACCAAACATGGCACTGTGCATTATGGCTAAATATCTCCACTTTGGTCTCATCTGACTAAAGGACACTGATCCACAAGTCTTGAGGTTTGTACAGCAGCAACTTTGCAAATGTAAGTCATGCTGCCATGTTCTTTCTAGAGAGAAGAGAATTTCTCCCTGCAACCTTTGTCTTATTTGGAAAGATCTTTTTCTAATCGTATTCGCAACTGCCTTGAATATTTTCCACTTACTTTTTAACTTTTCTCACTGTAGAATAATGGACTTTAAATTGTTTGGAGATGTCCTTACCAGACTGACAAGTAACACCATCATTACTGATATATTTCCTTTTCGGCACTGCGTTAACACACACTTGAATGCTCAGTCCCAACAAAATGTCAACATTTATAGAGGCGATCACAGTGGCTGATGATTTAATCAAGTACTTTTGATTAGCAGCACATGACTGCTAGCTACCTTCTTAATTCCTATGGAAGCAGTAAGGATCTATTTATTTTTTTACACGCTGCTTTTGGTAAATAAGGATGTGGTGTAATATGTCATGTGTTTTTTTCTCACTGGACTTAGCATTACCTCATTTAAAGACCAGCTAAGGACCAGATTATATTTTTTCTTTAAGTATGTCCTGATATATTAAACCACAGAATTGAAAATGGTCTAATATCAGTTTCCTGTGACTGAATATGTGTGAGGGGCAAAAGTATGTAAACCTTTGCTTTCAGTTTTTGGTGTGACCCACTTGTGCAGTAATAACAGTAACTATCATTTCCAGTAACTGTCAGTCTGTCGTGCGCATCTTTCAAGGAATTTTGCCTCATCAGAATGATCAGAACAGTTTCTGCTCTTGGCTGTTGGTGGGTTTTTTTCAGATCAATGGCTCATTTTGTTTTATCACAACATTTCTTTTTCAACCAAGTTTGTTATCTCACTGTGGTTATATGATTTTGTGAGTTTAAAACTCTGAAACATACAGAGAACTCCATCATAGAACTCCATATCCAGCATCAATCGCAACAGATACAGTAACAGTGTAATGCAATAATCACTTTATTGCATAATAAAACATTCTGTCCAACCGACACTGATTTTGTGTTGCTGAAGCAGACAGACATTTGTTCCACATTGTGAACAACACTTTCCACAGCTGCTAAAGATCTGGGTCAATCCAGTTGTTTTCCTGAATGTGTCTGATGTCTTTGGCCCAAGGTATGAAGTAAGTAGTGCTGATGCCTGACAGCACAGCTGATATATGGAGCTGTATTACCATCATTCATAACTCCAACATACTAATTACAACCGCAGCAATGAGCACTGATGCCTTTAACCTTGCACTTTATGACAACATAAATGCATTTTGTGTCTGTAGAGGTGGAGGGGGAGGAGCAGACGCAGCTGAGTAAAGACTGACACCCGTGCCCCACCTCAAACTGATTGGCTGACTTGACCTTAGACCCTCTGCCTCCAGAGAGGGGCGATTAAAAAGTAAAGAACCTCCAGATAATAAGCATCAGTGCCTGAAACTACTCAAGGATTCAAACACCCATAAGGTGTGAAAATAAAGCCTTCACTTAGCGTATTTGGCCCGTCAGTGCTCACATTAACACACACCAGGGTGAACACAGAAGTCACTGCATCTTTGCTGAAGAATTGTTCTAGAGTGATATCAGCAAATATCAGCCTCCACTGAAAATGCATTCCTCGCACATGCACACAGCTGGCATGCTGTTTTGCAGGTCGCCCTGGTGATGGCGTGGAATGAAAGGGAGAGATGGCAGGGAAGAAGGAGGGCAAGTGTTAGCCTCTCTTTCATCAGGTCACAAACACTGGCATTCATTCAGCATGTTCGCCCTCGTAAAATACATGACATAACTTTCTCTTCTGCTGCAGCTTTCATCTGTCATACCATCCTGTCATATCAGAAGACAGCTGTCTTTCTTTGGTGATATTAGGTTAATACAGAAGGAAGACTGACTGAAGTATCAGCATTTGTTTGTTTACAGGCTCAAAATGGCCTATTAGTCCATTGTTGTGCTTAGAAAGCAAGGCTGTTCAATGCTAGAAATTGTGGTAAAACTTAAAATCTCTTACCATGCTGTTAACTACTCCATTCAGAGAGCAGCACAAACTGAATCTAACAAGGACAGAAAACAAAGTGGGAGTCCCTGATGCACAACTATGCAAGAAGACAAATATCTGAGAGTGTGTAGTTTAAGATAAAGATGCTTCACAGTTCATCAACTGGCAGCTGCACTAAATAGTACCCGTCACACACCAGTGTCCTTCAACAGTGACGAGGCAACTTCAGGATGCTGGACTTCATGGTAGAATTACAAAGAAAAAGCCCTATCTCAGTCTGGCCAACAAAAAGAAAAGACTGAGATGGGCAAAAGAGCTCAGATACTGCACACTGGAAGACTACAAGAAAGTGTTGTGGACAGATGAGTCCAAGTTTGAGGTCTTCAGATCAAACTGAAGAACACTTGTGAGACACAGAACAAATAAAATATGCAAAAAGAGTGCTCAATACCATCCTTCAAGCATGGTGGAGGCAGCATGATGGTCTGGGGTTGCATTGGAGGTGTCAAAATAGGAGATTTGCACAGAGTGGAAGGAACCTCAGGGAAGCTATCAGGAGTTTGCAACGCCATGCCATACCCTGTGTATAGCACTTCATTGGGGCCAATTTTATCCTACAACAGGATAAATGACTCAAAACACACCTCCAAAATGTGTTAGGATTAATCAGAGAATAAGCAGTCAGTCAGAATTCTGACTGTAATAGAGATTCTCCACATCTGAATCCTATTGAGCTGTTGTGGGAGGAGCTTGATCATACGGTAAGCAGGAAGACTCCATCAACCCAATCCATCTTGTGGGAGATGTTCCAAGAAGCATGGGGTGAAACCTCATCAGATTACCTTAAAAAATTGACAGCTAAAATGCCTGAGGTCTACCAGGCTGCAATTACTGCAAAAGGTGAGTTTTTTAAATTAAGGGAAAGTTTGAAAAATCATTTATCATTTCCATTAAAATTATTATTTCTGACAATGTCAGCATGTCCAGTTCATTTGCTATATTTCCTATTCAGACTAATTTCATGCGTGTTTCCATGGAAAACAAGAAAATTTCCAAATGATCCTAAACTTTTGAGTGGTAGTCAGAATACTTTATTATTAATCCCAGGGGGGAAGTTATATGGTGCATGCTTATATGAGACACTAAGGCATCGAAAGCTTGCATGACCCAACCTTGACATCCAGTCGATGCAAGGGCATTGTTCATAACCCACCAACCTCTCAGTGACTTTTGAACCCTCTCAACATGCATTGTTTCGAGACATACTATGTTGTCTTGAATTTTTTTAAGTACATATATGAAAAGCAAGACAGCAAGACAAATAAATAGCCCACCAGTTTTGAAAGTCCTGACTGCTGCTGTGTCAGTAACATTACTAACCCTTGGAATGTGTTTTTTTCATTGTATTATTTTAATATTTTAATAAGCTCTAATTAGAAACAAATCAGTTTCTGAGCTGGATCAAAGCAGCACAATGAATGTTACAAAATGAATTTAGAACTGTGTCTTTCAGCTCAGTGATGCCATCTACTGTCTCTATGGTGCACATGCAAGGGTCTTAAAATCACATTGTAGTTTAACCTGTTGCATCAATTCAAATTCAGAAGTTTTCATTATGAATCGGATTTTTTTTAAGTTAATTTCAAAAAAGCATCTGGCTTACAGACATGCCTGTCTAGATTATTTCTACTTTTTCTGAAATGGTGACAAGAAAACAAATATTCTGTAAAGTACAAAGTGCAGTGCTCGTTTAGATGACCAGACAGCTTGTCATACACCAAAGGCTATTCCAAAGCTCTTTAGACGTTGGCTGCCTTTAGTTCCATTCTCTGTCAAGATGATCCTGCACTGCTTCTATAATGCTGAGGTCCAGGGTCTGGGGAGGCCAGTCCATGGCTGATAGTGTTCCATAAGGGTTTTACTGCATTTGCAGGGTGTTTGGAACATTTTCATGCTGAAAAGCAAAGTTTTTGACAATCAGACGCTTTTCAGATGGTATTGCGTGGTGGATCAAAATCTGAAGGTACATTTCTGTGTTCATAAATCCAATTTTGACAAGATACCAAACACAACTGGCTGAAATGCAGCCCCAAACCATGAAGAGTCTCCATCATGTTTTACAGATGGCTGTAAACACTCAAGGCTGTACCTCTCTGTTGACCTCCTCCGTACATACTGTAGATGATTTGAACAAAAAAAAAAATTTATATTTCACAACCACAGCCATTTGAAGCAAAAATCATCCATCAGCCATCACTTCATCAGACCTCTGATTTTCAGGCCAGTTCTTGTGTAATTTGGCATACCTCAGCCTTCTTCACAGCCAGCCTTCCATTAAAGCCATGAGGCTTCAGTAAACAGCAGCTGGATCAACTGAAGGGCCAGATGTACAGTATCTCTCAGGTCCTGTATCAGATTTTTGCTGTATTTTTTCCTATTACTTCAGATACATCATTTATCTGCTGTAGATAGTATTTTAGGTCTTCCACTTCTTCTTTTGTTCTCCACTTGATCGGTTTCATTAAATTTTAAGGACACACTGCACACTATGGTGAGAGATGCCAATTTTTCAGCTAATAACTCTTTGGAACTCAATTTGTTGGTGCAAAATTAATATTTTATTCCTGACACACTGTGCTATCATTGACATGTTTTGTAGATTCAAAGAAATGAGAACAAATTATGTGTTTTTGTGACAGGTTGCTAATAACAAAGTTATTGCTCATTATCTGCTCATTTAAGTATCTTCATATTTTAATTATTATGCGTTGGTCTTCTGTGGCTGGCTCTTTTACACACATTCATACACCTGCATTTTTCATCTATCTTATTGTTACTGTTGTTTTAATACACATACCTGTACTGGACTGGAACTGAGTGGAAAAAAGAAGCCAAAGGTCAAAGAAAAACTTTGAAAGACCTTGAAAACGCCTGGAGAACCATCACTCAAGGCCCCTTTAAAATAAAAAAAATGCAAGAAAGTTAAAATATAAAGAAATTAAAGTTGTGTCAAGACTTTTGCACAGTAATGTTAGTACGGCTAAAACTGTTTTTTTTTTCTTTTTTTTTTTTTTTTCCCCCCCGTTTCAAAACGCGCATGCGCAGAAGGCGCCTGACCCGCTGACGCCGGCAGTGACGCGAAAATGGCGTCCTCCGCTGTCCGGTTGTACACACGCTGGTTAACAGCATCAGCTTCTTCTGGGCTTCGCAGCGGCCGTTCTCTCACGGTTCCTACCGGACATGGAGGGGTTTGTCGAGCGGCGATATCGCAGACGCACGGTGGAGCGGCAGCGGTCAGCCTGAGCTCCTGGACTCGCAGAAATGTGGTGACATTGAGGCTGACTGTGCTGACGGGTGAGGCTGATGTTCTGACGTCCCGCGGCAGGGGGTCCGCAGGGGGTCCGCGGCGGCAGGAGGACTCACGTTTGGGATACATGGCTGTTATTAAGGCTTGGATCCGGTTTCCCTGTAGCTTTGTGGCTTACACATTCGCCTCACAAGCGAAAGGTCCCTGGTTCGATTCCAGGTGGCGACTCAAGTCCCTCTCACCGTGGAGGGTTGTGTCAGGAAGGGCATCCGGCCGGTTAATCCGGAGTGGCGACCCCTTGGGGAGAATACAAGGGAGCAGCCGAAGGTTATTAAGGTTAGGATCTACCACAGCAGGATTAGATACGTCACAGATACCATCCTCTCAGTTTTATTGTGTGGATTCTACAACAAGTTGGTCTTTTCTGTGAGATTTTACTGAAGTTTTATTTATATAATGTCAATTCACAACAAAAGTTGCCTTAAGGTGTTGCACACTGTAAGGTAAAGACCCTAATCAATTCAATCAGACAATCAGATGATCCCCTATGAGCAAGGACTTGGCGACTGTGGGAAGGAAGAACTCCCTTTTAACAGGAAGAGACCTCCAACAGAACCAGGCTCAGGGAGGGGCAG
>VUQH01027159.1:0-10781 GCA_015106775.1 Etroplus canarensis
GTCATACACGTCCTGCACCACCTTCACATACTTCTCTGCCACTCCTGACTTCCTCACACAATTCCACACTTCCTCTCTTGGCACCCTATCATATGCTTTCTCAAGATCCATAAAGACACAGAATAACTTCTTCTGACCTTCTCTATACTTCTCCATCAACACTCTCAAAGCAAACATTGCATCTGTTGTACTCTTTCTTGGCATGAAGCCATACTGCTGTTTGCTGATGGTCACCTCTCTTCTTAGCCTAGCTTCAACAACCCTCTCCCATATCTTCATGGTATGGCTCATCAACTTGATCCCTCTGTAGTTACTACAGCTCTGCACATCACCCTTATTCTTGAAGATTGTTACCAGTGCACTTCTTCTCCATTCCTCAGGCATTGTCTCATTCTCCAAGATTGTATTAAACAAGATGCGCTAGACTATCGGCCAATATAAAAGATTAAGAGACCTGTGACGTTAATATTGACAAGCCAGCAGTGGGCGCTACTAAGCCAAACAGAGCCACCATCACATGGACACACTCTGGCTAATTTGAGTTGTGTGTGCGCAGCCCTTTTGTCATAGTTCCTGAAGATTTATAGTGGATGGTTTTATTGAAATGCACTTTTATTGAAGGACCTATTTCTTTGGATTATCTGGAGTTACAGAGGAGCTGCTGGAGAATTAGACAATAATACCAAAACTGTCTGTATGGCTAGGTAACACGAGGGAAATCATTTTTTGTTGTTGATCATTTGCCTTGCAGCACCCTTGATGTCTTTGGCAGCTCTCACAGAAATCTTCACCACAGTCTTGAGTGGGAGCAACATTTAGAAAATCTGATTTCTTTCTTCCCTGGTTTTTATTCTTGATTTCAGGTGAAAAATTAACCGTAGCAAATTGGAAATGCAGCAGATGCGCTGATAACTTTTGTTTGTGCGCATATAAAAGCCCCTCCCATGGATGCTAGGGACTCATTTGGAATACTGAAGGCCTTTTTCTGGTGCACTCCTGTCAGAATCATTTGTCCCCTCGTTGTAAGGTCTTATCTTAGATCCAAAATACTTCAAGCAAAGAATCCTAGCTCAGAAACTCGTTGTGAAATTGCTGTGAAATAGAACGCGGGAGATGTTCAAATGAATACATCAGTGTTGTGAATATATAAACATGGTTTTAGTCTCCTTGTGTGAGTCACAGATTCAGATATGCGTCTGTTAATCTGAGTGTGGGTGTGACAAGAGCACATCGTAAGGATGGGGTTGTGTGTGTTTGTGTGCTTTGTCAGATTCTGTGTATTTTTACACCTATGCGAATGTTTGTGAGTGTGTGCATGTGCATCCATGCATGCACCTTTAAGCATCATTGAGCTAAGAGAAAAGAAATATTCCTTGAGGTGCACAGAAAAACAAAAACACATTCATGAGGGTTGGCGTTAGTGCATGTGAAGCTCAAAGAGATCATTAAATCTCTTTTATATCCCCTCATTCAGCTGTCTTCCACTATTGTCTCTGCAACTCCCCTTTTCAATTTCTAAGCCATTCTCTCCATCTCAACCATCATCACTTTTAATCTTGATAGAGGAGAAAATGTGGTCCTTGCACTACTCCACTGCTGACACAATGCCCCCGGCTATGATGTCGATCAGGGGAAACTGTGCCACTTTTATCTCTTTATTTCACACACATCACTAGAAAAACGGGGGTTATCATTAAATGTGGATGTTGTTTCTTTATGAGAATATTTCTGCATAAGGCAAGATAACACTCACTCTTCTCAAGCACCATTTCTGTTCGAAAAACTGTTATTCTTGTGTTTGGACAGTCACAGCAAGCAACATTTGGAGAATTGTGAAGTACAGAGAATGACATTTAGAAAAGAATTAGTCAAATATATATAGCTATATACATATATGTTTTTAGACAGCTAAAAAGTCGACCTTGATAGGAGTGATGTAACAATCAGCGACACAATCCAAATGAAAATATCATGGATCTGTAAGTGCTCAGCAATAATCCTGTCGAGCACAAAAAGATCTTGTGTCATCTCTCTAATAAACTGAGGAATCTCTGTATGCGCCTGTCTGTTCTTTGCTTTTCTCAATAAGCAGTTATCTTCATCACATTTGGCAGATACATTGTTGCTAGGGAGGTGAATAAATTCTGCGTCAAGTTTGAGGTTATTTGGATGAGCGGTTCTCATACTGTAGTTTGACAGTTTTTCCCTAAATTGACTCCTCTACTCCACTCTGTGTGTACGGGGAGGGGCCTACACACACTTTGAAGCACGCACACACACAATGATAAAAGAATGACTCAGGACAAAATGCTGTGAAGACTTACACTGCACTGAAATTATACTAAAACATTCAAAGAACTTGAAAACATTTTTCTTTTTGTTCCTATTTTATATTTTTTTTGCAGGGCTCATAATTAAAATTTGGTTAGATTAAAAATGATTGAGAATGAAATTATGGTGCTCTTCTACAAAGCCAAATATTAAACAGCTACAATCTCTGTCTGTGTGTTCTTGGATTTTCTCGGAAACACCTCTATTAATCTGTCCAACACTCAACAAGTGTACTGTTGGGGACCTGAATAACACATACTGAAACATATAAGGTGAAACAGAGAGCAAAGAACTAACAGAATCATAATTAACACCTTGACGATTTAACAAGCGTATGGCGACGTTTAAAAAATTTGGCGAATACGCTGGTGTACATTGAAGAAGTTATTGGTAAGTTTTGTATAAGTTAAGCACGCTGAACGTCCAACTCATTATGAATACGTTATGTATATGCCCAAGGTAACATCGATAATTCTGCATATGCCAGTGTTTTAGAGAGATTTTGAGATGTTGGCATACGCTGGTTAAATTGTCAAGGTGTGACAGGGGCTTTAAACTAAGAAAATATACAGAGGACTGACTTTTTTCTTCTTTTTCTAATTTGTCTTTCTATTTTATTTTTTCCCTTTTGCAGGACTCATAAGTTGAATATGGTTTGGTTCTTGAGAAAAATGCTATAGTTCCCTTCCACAAAGCCACAGCTACAGTCTCTGTATGTGTTTATGTGCTCTTGGGTTTTTTCAACAACACCTCATCTGATCTATGCTGCACTTGGCAGGTGTACTGCGGGGGACCTGAATAACACACGCTGAAACACACGTGGTGAAACAGAGAGCAAAGGGTTAACAAAATCCTAAATAACAGAGACACACTTCACTGAAAGTGAAACTAACTAAAATAATTAAAGAACAGAAATACATTTGGTGGATGTGTCATAAGTTCATCCACTCACTCATTTGTTTAGATTATAAGTTCTCGAGAAAGAAGCTGCTGTTTCTTTTGGGCCACATTTTAGCCTCTGTATGTGTGTTCTTGGGTTTTCTTGACATCGAGTCATCTCATCTACTTCACACTAGTGTGTTCCTGACATTCCAGATGAGTGCAGTACAACTACACCTTGGCAATGTAACTACTCAACACTGCAAGGATCACAAAATGTATATGACCGATAAGTAACATTAAGTTGTGCCAAAGCTGATGTTGCCGGCAGGGGAAATGTAGTAAGAAGTCTCCTGTTGTCCCAAATATATTCAATATTACTCATATTTCTTATGTTTGCCACTATAAATGACCCATGATGCTTTGAACCTTGCTGTGACTTAATGTTACAGGATGGCTCGGGGGCCTTGGCCTCATAATATTACAGGATGGCTCAGGGTCCTTGGCCTCATCATAGCACTGTGTGGCAACGTAGGAGGGAATGCAGTCATTGGGGGGAAGTCATAGCAGACAAAGCATCTTGTCAAGGTTTGAGGACTAAGGTCAATGTCTGATCATTTTAGCAACGAACATCGAAGGGCCTTTCTGGCTTATTGTGACTCCTGCTTTTCCTCTTGTGCCCCAACCTGAGCATGAAGCCGCTACATTTGTTTTTCAGAGCACCAAGGGATTAGGCTGTCTCAGTGAACTTGAAGAGGATTGTGGTGCAGAGGGTGAGAACTCAGACAGTAGTGTTGGCTGTTTCCTGTCACCAAAAGGTTCACTCAAAGACTCTCAGGCCACCTGTCTAGCAGGTGAAATTTTCTTTATAATGCCAGTGCTGTGGTCAGTAGTTGGATTTTTTCCTGGGTGGATGGCCAGAATAACTGGAGCAAACAGAATTGTTTTTTCGTTGGTAAAGGCCAATTTTTATCTTCTTTGATCACAGCAGTCTAGTAGTATTCAACCTCATGTGTGTTTCCATTACTTTACTTGCAAATTATCCTAATCGCAAAATCAAGAACCAGTTTTACAAATGGTTTTCACCAGTGCAAGGCTTCTTGGTGCAGAAAAACTGCTTCCAGGATTTGCTGAAAAAAACCACAGTTAAAATTTATTGATCAAAAGATGTGGACGCAGGTTTTTCTGCTGGCCTTTTTGCATATGTGTTTGTAGGAGTTTAACGTTCAGAGAGCAGAATTTAAGGAGGAGAATGCTTGAATGAATCATGCAACCTGCTGTTTTTGCCATTACCCACCAGAAAAAAGAACATCTTACCTCATTTGCACTTAACATCAATCCAATAGCTGTTATCAGAATGACCCAAAGGGACAGTTCACGGCTTTGAAAGCACTGGATCTTTCCATGTCACTCAGTCCTCCCAAATGATTAAAGCAGAGCCCCACACATTTGTGGCCTTCAGTGCTGCTATTTTAATGTAACGGTGCGGAAACCAACAGGATGTGTCGGAGGGAAGATGATGATAAGATGTATACAAATCATAGATGTATTAGAGGCAATAAAAACTGCAGAGTGCTTGAACATCACAAATCAACTTTCATGTAACTTTAATGCTTAAAAAACTGCTCTCATGTGTTTTATCTGTTTCATAAAATATTGATATAGCTGCCAAAACACCTATAATATGAAACATGTAAAAAAGAAAAGTTTTTATCTCACAATAAGGTCCTTCAGGATTTTGCAGACTTGATGTCAGGCTCCTCAGGCATCTGTTTGTTGCCCACAGCTGCCTATTTGTCAGATTTGTCCCTCTGACTTTTATAAAAACCTGCAGAATCAAGCAGCATACAGGAAAAATAAAATCTGTCCGCACATTTGTGCACATGGCACAGCTGCAGTAACTTTAGTGACAGTCATACCTGTGTTTGCACCATCTTATTTTTGTCAGATTAAATGTAACAAGTTGCCCTTGTGCTGTTAGATCATGTCTGCTCATTTTCAACTTGTTAATTTGTGCCATTCCTGGTTGATTGTGTTGGTGATTATTGAAACAAAGGCTGGGTCTGTTTTCAAGAATTGATGCATTGCTTTCAGAAGCTCTGAACTTTTTAGTTCATCCAGGCCGACGAGCTGATGCCATGGCAAGCATGGCAATTTACCTGTCTGTCCATCCACAATTCACAAGAATCGCTACTCCTCCTACAGCATTGTTACAAAAGTAAAGCTTGTAAAACTTTTAGTAAAACTTGCACACAGTTTACCTAATGGGTCTTTATACAAATTGTGCTCAAGGTCATATTTGTCATTTTACGAGCACTTTTCCATTTCTCAAGAATCGCTTTTCTAAAGAGTATTGGTCTGGATTGCAATGTTCATTAAATGAGTGTTTTTGTGTGTCCCTCTACCATCTATACATGCTATCATAAGGTTTATTTATGGGATAATAATGTCCCCACCTAGGCTAGGGTCAGTCAAGAACTATGGCTGCGGAGTAGGTGTAGCATGAGGACCTGGAGGGTGGTAAATTAACTGGTACTTGTATAGCACTTTTCTACTGTACCTGAGCACTCAAAGCTTCATTCACATACAAATTCATCTACAAAGCCTAAGCCTATTTAACTATTTGGGGTTTGGTGTCAGGTGCAGCCAGGGCTCGAACCACGATCTGTTTTATCTCCTGAGCCACAGCCAGGTGACAATAACTCTGGTTCTCCGATGCGATTTACAACATTACATGACAATATTTGTAAAAAAAATGGTAAGTTATGCTGATTGCGTAATCATGTCAATGTACAACATTACACAGTTATTATTACAGTGTCCCTGTAGTGTAGAGGATTACACCTTCGCTTTACAAGTGAAAGGTCCCTGGTTTGATTGGAGGTTTGTGTCAGGAAGGGCATCTGGTGTAAAACCTTTGCCAAATTACCAATGCAGGTTAATCCACTGTGGCAACCCATTTGGGAGAATACAAGGGAGTAGTTGAAGGTACATAGTTACTATTCCACTACTGCTAGTAGTGCTTTGATAGCTTCAAGTATCACTTTGGCACACATGTTACATGCCACTTATATCCTTTTAGCTGGTGATTATCATGATCTTATTGGTCATGGTCATGAAGGGAGTGACCCTACTGGTTTACTTCCACATTAGGAGGGTGTAGTTGGGGCCTTCCTCTCACCGTGATGCTAACATCAGTATTATAGTCAATGCTTTGACATGTTGATGCATTCACATATTTTTATGGCCATGGTTTCTATTGACTGTGTAGTGCCCTGAACTAAAATATTTTCATTTGGTGGTGAACAAGATTAATTTGTCCAGGATGTGACTGTGAGCCTCCTTGATTCCTCAGTGGATTTTAATTCTCAGTAGTTTGTGTAATACAGCCAACCAGTGACAAGAAAACTTACCACTTTCTTTTCATGCTTCACACATTACAATAACATGTGAATTGTGATAAGTCGTGAAAAATATTTAAGCTTAATAGTAGGGAGAACAAAGATGACTGCTCTGATGTCTTAGTCAGTTCTATGGCTAAGTCCTTACAGGGCATAGTTATACTAATTCTATATAGCTATAATTCCATCCATAATTAAATTTTGTCCATTCAGATAAGGTAAAAAAGATTTACAGGGTCATATGTGCAAAGTCCCTGAAATTAGATAGGCAAGACACCACGGCACTCAGGTGCAGACTAAGAGGCTAATCTCTGAGTGCACTGGGTCATTTTGAACTTTGGGACCTTACAAAATGGAGAGACCTGCTCTCAACAAAAAAAAATCTCATTCACTGGTAAAGTACAGTTGAACATATGATTTGTTTAAACCATATAGTTACTTAAATTTAACTTCTACAAGTTACCGATTGATTATTGGTGTTTCTACAAAGGTTGTTTACTTCTTTAGGGAGTTTCGTTATATACATGTACAAACTATCATTGGGAGATTTAGACGTATGGGCAGCAAGACTGTTTACCATTATTTGTTGAAATTGGGTTGTTATCAGCTAAGGAAGCTTTCTACTGCAGCCACATCTGCTTTGGAAACAACAGTGGGAGCTTGTGCCTGGCTGTAAGTTGACTTGTAAAGGCAGCGGGAGTGATCTCTTTCCTGGACTCAGCCCAAAAGCTTCCCGGAGGAGACAAGACACCAAACAAGTTTATATCTGTTGAACTACAAGTGAACTGCAGGCTTAGGTCTCAGTTGGCGTTTGCACTCAGTGTACCTCCAAGTCATAGTGTGAGTGATTTAGAGCGACCTGACTTGACTGAAGGGGGGGTCAAAGGTAATGAAGCTGTTTCAGAGGCCATGCTTTACTCAGCAAGGTGTGGATGCAGAGTTGTTGAGCTGGGCTCAGGGGCATCAGAGTGTAAAGAGGTCAGGCTGTGTGTGTGTGTGTGTGTGTGTGTGTGTGTGTGGTGTCTAGGTATCACTCATGTTATGGGGACCTAAATCTGTCTGCAGTCACATTATGAGACTATTTTCAGAAAAGATATGCTTTAATGTTAGGGTAGGGCTAAATTCAGATTACACAAGTAATACTTATGATTAAGGTTAAAGTAGGACTTCAGCAAAGTTATGCAAGTCCAAAGAAACATGACCGTGTGTGTCCATGTGCTTGCATACAGTATGTACGGACTGGATCATTGTGTATTTACTAAAGTTGCTGCCAAGTGCTGCCAGAACCCTGCCTCTGACTGGATTAAACAGACTTTTATTTTCTAATCTTATTATCTTTAAGGAATCTTACTGTTCTGTTTCAATCCAGCAGAGTGGGATCACCCTTCAACTATCCTCTCCAGTTCAACCAAGTTTAAAACTCCATCATGCAATTTATAAGACTGAAGTGTTTTTTAACCGAGAGACTTTGACCTTTGATGGTCAGAAGACCATTATCTGCCTGAATGTCTTAAATAATGCTGTATCTGTGTTCATGCTGATATTCATATTGCATATATACTTCAAATTGTATAGTTTTGTATAAGAGATTAGCGCACTGGTTCTCAAGATTTTTCTGGTATGCTCCACTGGAATCCAGTGAAGTTTATCCCCTCGTGATGCCGTGTATATTTTAAACAACAATCACATTCATTTACTGTAACTTTGTTTAACTCCAGATTTCCCCCTTGTGATCTGTGCTCCACCCCAGAGTTTGAATTGAAGAGTTTTCAATACACATTACTATATTATTTATGATCATTAGCGCTTTACTGACAACAGTACAGCACAGCACAACGCCTTTTAATTATTGAATTCAGGTGTTTGATTCAGTCCCATTACCACAGGTGTATAAAATCAAGGGTAGCGTAATAGGATGCCACCATTCCAACAGTTCAGATGGTGAACTGCTGTAGTTGTAATGTGTAAGTGACCCAATACTTTTTTGTCATATTCTGTACTTCTGTTTTCCTTAGAAAAAGAGCATCTGGCCCTCTTCGATCCCACTGTAATTTTTGCCCAATAGGCAACCCAATCAAATTTCAGCGGTGGTGGTGGCACCCCAGATACTCCCTTTAGCTGTGTCCGTGTCCATAAGATTATAATCCCATTCAATGTTTTGGGGTTCTAAACCTATAAATTTATCACTCACACTGGGCTCAGTTTTCTTATCAGCACTTGAAGCAATGTGGTCACACAACACAGCCCTCTACCCGTCTTCGCCAATCATGGCCTGAGCTGTGTTAGACTCTACTTTAGATCAGGCTTTGAGGCTGAGACTGTGTTCGCTCAGTTGTTGGACCAATTCAGAAAATCTGACAGATTGTGACAGAATGGAAGCTTACTAACAGCACAGTGATCCCTCACAGCTGAGTGGTCAGGTGTTGTTGTACCGGGCAGTGCAGCATGTCATTGTGAAGCACGAAGGGAACAGCAAGACTTTTCTCAGATTAGAAAAAGTGAGAAAAATACTCCACTTGACAACACTGATTTGTGAGGAGTGACGGGCCTGTGTGGGATTCCTCTTGAATCGTGTTCTCAGCAAGCCCATTATCAGCTTTGCACTGCATGTCTCTCACTGAAAATAAAAGCAGTCTGGAAGAGCCCACATCAGAAACAGGAAGCGCTTAGGCAACTGGTGAGACACT
The DNA here is from genome assembly GCA_015106775.1 of Etroplus canarensis. NCBI lineage: Eukaryota > Metazoa > Chordata > Actinopteri > Cichliformes > Cichlidae > Etroplus > Etroplus canarensis. The sequence continues at coordinate 9,299 of VUQH01027159.1, forward strand.
CCACTTTACCGGCTCATTCACCTCATTGATTTTCTTAATCAAAGCCCAAACTGATTTACAGGCTAAGCTGTTACATAAACCCAAAAAATGTGCTGAGTGCACTCAACAGACTATCTCTGAGCAAGGAAAAGAAATCTGTAGAAAAAGTAGTAATACACAAAGCCAGAAGTTAAGAAAAATAGTCTCTTTCATCACATTTGACTGAAGCTTGACCTCTGTCTTGTGGTGAAAAAAAAAAAGAAATCGCCAGCCAGAGATGCAGAATGATCCATAAAAGCTCCACCCTGTTGACGGTGTCAAGCCTCTTTGAGCTGTGGGAAAATGGATTGAAATAATGAAGCTTTCTGCCAGGCCCTACCTCTGCTTTGCTCGACTGTTTATTTTTGTTTTGTTTTTTTTTTACTTGTATATAACAAAGCTGCCTTTGAATAGGGGCCCTGTTTTCATTCCACTTAGCTGAAAATCAATAAATGCATTTGGATTAGTTTGTAAAGTATTGGTTAATAGTTTATGGGGCTTTTAAAGCAGTGTATTTTCTCCTCCCAGCATATAAATAGATCTTAAACGCCAGTTGGAAAATAAAAAGCATGCTTTGAGAATTAGAACAAATGGCGTTTCATAGCAGATAAAGCAAACAAGGGGTTCAACCACCAAGACCATGGATATTTTTCTCTCAAGCAGTCATTTGCTACCAGTGAGGCTGAGATCCTGCTGGTGGGAGGCAGAGAGAACAAAGGTTTTTATTTCAAAGCAAATTTCTTATGAATCAATTTTCTGGTGAATGCTTTTTCCTCATGAAATAATTAGTTAGAGACGATCCTGTGCACTCCAATGATTTATTGAAAATGCACGAAAAGCAGCACAGCGGTCTTTCGGTTTTTCTTCTGATGTATGTAGCTGTCTTATCCCTCACATTTATCATACCTTTGAGCTTTGAGTTTACAGGTGGCAAACTTGAAAGTAGAACCCCAGCTATAAAAACGCCTTTTTTCTTTCCCTCATTTCAGGTTATATTGAGGAGGCGTGCATCATCCCCTGTCCTTCAGACTGTAAACTCAGTGAGTGGTCCAACTGGTCACGCTGCAGCAAATCCTGCGGGAGCGGAGTCAAAGTTCGCTCCAAATGGCTTCGAGAGAAGCCTTACAACGGTGGGCGGCCATGCCCTAAACTGGACCACATCAACCAGGTACCGACTGTGAAACTCATCTGTGCTCTAAGACGTCTGAGTCGGTGCTTGAGCAGGAGATTAAAGTAAAAACTGGAGCTCTTTCAAGATCACCATTGTATCTTTAATATTTATGAGCTGCGCTACAATATATCTGTAGTTATTACAAGTGTGCTGTGCATTTTACATATCCAGCATAAGAGAGAAAGAAAGAAATTAATTATTAATGATAATAAACTTGAGTCTGCAGAGCTTTCTCCTACCTTCCGCTCATTATTGCTGCAGTCTTGTTTTTTTTTTTTTTTTTTTTGGCAACTT
>VUQH01027160.1:2247-14827 GCA_015106775.1 Etroplus canarensis
TTTAACACTTTTTAAAAAAAAAAAAAAAAAAAACCTAACCGGAAGTCTCCTGGAACATGATTTCTAATGAACGCCTGCACTCGGCCCCTCCCTCCTCGTCAGTCAGCGTTCCTGCTGCTGTCCAGTCTGGATTTGTGCCTGTTTATGTCTGTTTTTTTTTTTTTAATCTTGTGGCGGCTCGACCTCGGTCACATGAGCAAAGTTAACCTCTCCACGTGTTTTCCTGCTTTCTGTACGGCTGCACAAACGCGAGACGAAATTCACCCTTTGGTTTCTTTGGTAACTGTAAGAAGCAGTGAGCTCCCACTGATCAAAGCAATAAATCATGCTGTAGGTCCTCCCTTCTAAAGCTGCGGAACCAACTCCCCAGCCCTTTTTATCTCACGCTGTCCCAGTGGAATGGGAGGGACTAAAGCGTGCATCACCCACAGGGAGAATACAATCTGGCTGGACTAGAATGAAACATCTTTTAATCTGAATGACTCTTATGTCTCTCTATCGTGCGTGTGGAACTAAACTGAACTGAACTGAGAGTAAGTACCTTTTACAGGCCTACGACCCGCATTCTGCATCCGCTGTGTCGCCTGGTGAAGGTTGTCCGGCTGCAGATTTCACAGATGCCGCTGAACGGTACTCGGATCATTGTAGTGCGACGTGTAAAATGTCAGTTTGTCTTCCAACAAGTGACATTACAAGCCAAGTTTTGTTTCTGCGTGAATGTAGGATAACGGGGAACGGCTGGAGACGACAGGACTTATCATTCAGCCTCCCAACAAGGAGTCCTAAATAAGACTTAACTGCCAGTGGGTTGTTTAAAAGGTGACTAGACATAGCGTGGTTAAGAAAACTATATCAGATGACGTACCATCCGAACTCCTGTCATCTCTCAAGTCAGATCTAGTTTTTTCTTTAAGACGGGAAAATATCAACTACCAGCTGTAACGTTGTTCGAAGAAAAGTGGTCAGATTATCTTATCTTAAGCGACAGTGCGGGGTTTTTGTGTGTGTGTGAGAGAGTGTGGCGGAAATCCGATGGGCATCACTGCAAGCAAGAGTTAGACTCAGCCCTGTTGTTTGAGTCATGTTGGAGTTCGTGACAGTCATCTTGGTTCCACGCTTCAGTCTGGCCGTGGGGCTTGATGTCCTATGCAAATTGTTTTAAAGCTCACGCATGTAAAACAAAACTTGTCCTTGCAGAAGGGAATAGTGTTTCAGGCTATGAGGTTTGAAAAGAAAGCAAACCAAAGTCTATAACTGAGTACTCAGTACTCAATAACCTCTTGTCTCTTCGGGTCTAGCCTTTTCAGAGGCTCTGTTTCACTTATACTCGCACCCAGGTGTGAGGTGTCATCTTTATCTAGTCAAGCTTTGCAGGGAAAAACTAAGCATGAAGGGTCTGAAGTGGGATGAACTGATAACTTTTAATCATTTTCATTTTTATTTGCAGCAAAATTAGATAATCTCACTAGCAAGTCGTGCTTTTTGTGGTTTGCTTGATTTTTCCCCTACCTCTGTTTTTTGTTTTTGTTTTTAAACATTCCTCTTTTATCAATCAGATGTCATTTTTGATATAACCACTGGGAGTCACTAAAGTCAGAAATCTAAATATCCAGCAAAAACTGACTGGGTTTTATAACCCCAATTCCAAAAAGGTTGGGACCTAAGTAAAATAAAAAAATTAAAACACAATGCGATGATTTGTAATTCTCATGAACCAATATTTTATTCACAAAAGAACATAGAAAACAAAATGTTGAAAGTGAGGCATTTTACTAGTTCATGAAAAATATTAGCTCATCTTGAAATTGATGGCAGTGACAGGGCCATGTCTACCACTATGCAGCATCCCTTCTTCTTTTACGCAACAGTCTGTGTGGGAACTGAGGAGACCTGCTGCTGCACCTTTGAGAGAGGAATGTTGTCCCATTCATGTCTGATATCGGATTTCAGTTGCTCAACAGTCCTAGGTCTTCTCTGTAATATTTTGCGTTTCATGATGTGCCAATTGTTTTCAGTTGCAGAAAGTTCCTGACTGCAGACAGACCAGTCATGCACCCAGCTTCTTCTACTTTGAAGTCATGCTGTTGTGTTAGCTGTAGTATGTAGTTTAGCATTGTCTTGCTGAAATACACAAGGTCTTCCCTAAAAAAGACATGGTCTGGAGGGGAGCATATGTTGCTCTAAAATCTGTATATACCTTTCGGCATTGATGGTGCCATACCATAGGCACTAATGCACCCCCAGACCATCAGAGATGCAGGCTTTTGAGCTGAGCATGGATAACAAGCAGATGGTCCTGCTCCCCTTTAGTCTGGAGGATGCAACATCCATGATTCCCAAAAATATTTTCAAATTCTGATTTTTCTGCCCGCAGAAGAGTTTTTCACTTTGAGCTTTGGCCCTGAGAAGATGGCAGTGTTCCTGGATTATTTTCCCGTATAGCTTCTTCTTTGCACGATAGAAATTTAACCTGCATTTATGGATTGCGCAGCAAACTTGGTTAATTTCTGGAAGTGTTCCTGAGCCCATGCAATAATTTCCATAGCAGAATCATGTCTGTTTGCAATGCAGTGGTGTCCCAGGGCTCCAAGATTACCAACATCCAATACTGGTTTTCTGCCTTGTACTTTGCGTGCACAGATGTCTTCAGATTATCAGAATCTTTTGATGATCGTTTGATGGTACTGCAGATGATGGAATAGTCCAAGTCTTTGTAAATTTATGCTGATGAACATTAATCCTGAAATTGCTCCACAATTTGTAGACACAGTTGCTCAGAGATTGCTGAACCATCTCTTCACTTCTGAGAGACTGCCTCTTTAAGGTGCTCTTTTTATATTCAGTCACACCAGTCTGTTGTCAGTTTACTTAATTAGTTACATTTTCCTCCAGCTGTTTCTTTTCAGTACCACTTACTTTTGCAGCCTTTTGTTGCCCTTGTCCCAACTTTTTTGAGATATTACTGCTATCAAATTCAAGATGACCTAGTATTTTTCATGAACGAGTAAAATGTCTTACTTTCAACATTTGATATGTTGTCTGTGGTTTTTGTGAATGAGATTTTGGTTTGTGAGATTTGCAAATCATAGAATTATGTTTTACTTATATTTTATGCAACATCTTGATCTTTTTGGATTTGGGCTTGTAAATTCCCCATGGCTTTGCCAGCACTGCTTTGGCAACATTTGTAAGTGTACCAGAGTTGGTACCTTTGAAGAATCAAACTCCTCCACTTCATCACATACACACTCAAAGACACATTGTTTGTGCATTAAAGTCTTGTGGTCATCTGAGTGACTTGCAGCAAGTATTTTTCCATTTTGACCAATTTTGTTATATAAGACATTGTATGGGTATGGTGTAGTATTTAACATGGTGATAACCTGAGTAAACAGTGTAGGCAAAGTTTCACTCCAACATGCAAAACAATAGAAAAATCTGGATAAGTCAACACCTAACACTTGTGGGCTTTAAAATGTAAACAGATAACATCCATCTGGTTGTGTTTGTATGCAGTGGGAAATCTCAGTTTCAGTTCTTTCATGTTAGTCAGTGTAGTGTGTATTATGTATCCTTAGGGACAAGTATAAGCAAGTCCATGTTATGGCACTTCAACAGTGAAAAGCAGGGAAAAAGCTATTGCTTGTCTTATCTCTCAACAGACCATGTATGTATGTTTCAGTAAGCCGCTGAAATGGAATTTAAACAGGCCTGAGGTCAACATGCATGGCTGAATAGCTCAAAAAGATTAAGGTTTTAAGTGGAAATAGCAAAAAGCATGGGAGAAGTGCGAAGTGAAATACCTCAAATTGAGTATGAACTCAGCATGGATATTTTTATAGTGATTAAAATGTCACTTGTTGTTTCTTGGGAAGCAAAGGTATGGTATAGATCAATCCTAACAGGGAGAGGTGGCAAGTGACGAAGCACAAATACTTTGTTACTGCACTCATGTAGTTTTCAGCTATCTGTACATTAGCTGAGTATTTATTTTCATGAGAAATTTGGACTTTTACTCACTAAATTTTAATCCAAATATCTCTACTTTCCACTCTTTACATTTCTCAAAAAAGGGATTGTTACTTTAGGTTTAACACATTTCAGGGGAGTTACAAATTATTTTATGTCCCTGCACATCTTCACGACATCAAATCAATTGGATAGTAAATGGAAAGAACAATAACACGTAAAAGACAATATAAGAGATGGAAAAGGCAAAAAACGTATAGCTTATACACTGTACTCATTTTCTGTTTAGGTGTGAAGCCAGAGTGATCTATTTACAATGCAGGCAACAGCAAATAGAGCTAGTTTTTAATCTTTGTTTTTCTCTGCTTTTGTTTTACATACATTGTCTAAGCTGAATACATTCATTAAATTAACTAATAGAGGTTGAACCAAAGTTCCTATTTTTGTGTATGACATGAGGTTCAGTTAGCTTTGCACAAAAATAGCTGTCCTTCAAAGAGCATTTTTGAATTAATACACTGCTCAAACGTGCACATATCTTCAAAACTGAAGCTTAAGCTTCAGTACATTGACATGAAGTAGGGAGGAATCTTGCGCATCGAGTGCTAGAACAGAACATAGTTCCCTTTTTTAATGTTGCAATCACCTATCACTTTTACTTTTGTTTTGTATTATCACTCTCCAGATCTGTAGATACTAGCCTTTGGCTGGTACAGTACATGTGATGTTCTCTACCAGTGTTTTCACTCCTTCCTTAACCTGCTTTTTGCTATTGAGACTAATATGTAGCTTGTAGGGGAAATGGAAAGAGTCATTATTCAGTCATAGGTTTCCTGAAGAAATTTTAGAATGTAGCGAGGGATGATGTTTTGTCCCCATACCCTCATTTCAAGCTCTCTATCTCCTCAACAGACACAGACACCCTCCCTCCCTTTCCTTTGCCTTGTTTCCCAGGAAACATTCAGCCATTCTGCAGCTACCCACACACCACACAAAAGGTTTCATACACACCCTTTTTTCTACCACTGGCTGTGTCCTACACCTCTCATATGTCATGGTATGAGTGACTTGTCCAGTAGGTGAATACCACTAAATATTTGATGTGTTTTCTGTTTCTGTTCTGTACTTAACACCTGAAAGAGTCTATTGTTGACTGGCATGATACTGCAGTTGTCCTTGAATCCCTGCTGTTGTGTGATCATGATGTGCCATTATTATTGAGGATTATATTCAGTAAACTTCAAAAGTTTAAACTGCATCTCCTGATTGTGTTACATCTATTTCTTCTGTGACTACAGTGACTCCACTACTAGGACTGTTGATGCTGCATTATTGCCTTTATCACTACTGCTGGTTAAAAACATGCTTCTTACTCTTCTCCTGTGTCTATTGACTCTTCTTTTATAATTTCCTCCAAATCAAGTCCTCTTTCTTTAAAATCTCAGTCGGCTGTGGTCTGTATCAAGAGACTGGCCTCAGTTTCTAATTTGTTTTTCTCTTACATACTAGTATAGTTCATATCATGTATGCTTAGTATTGAGAAGGTGTGGAAACTAAACAGTTTTATTTTCTTTTTTCTTGACACCAGAGCATCTGGCCCTTTGAACAGCAGTACTATGGCCAGTCCAGTGGAGGTGATCGAGCCATTGGCAGAGAGCTCAGCTGCCCAAAGCCTGCACAGAAGGCGGTTTTCACATGACCTCCACATTTTGAGTTCAGATGAGATAGATAGCCTCATGACAAAAAGTGGTAAGGAACAATGGGGAAAAAAGCTTAGGAAATGAGCTGTCTATTAAGAAACTATTATGGCTGTATCAAAACACCTATTCATTTCTCCGATTTTCTAAATTGCAGAGGGCCGTCCTTTCCTTGTGGTGCATCATCTTCCTGAAATAAAAGAGAAGGGTGTACCTTACCTAATCCCTGGTACTCCTGTTACATGCAGATTGGACAACACAGAGAAGTACACTACACGTTCAAAGGTACCTTTTTCTGTTTAGTTTATGAAAATGACTTTTCATGTTTTTCTTTACAGAGGTGTTAAAATGATAGTTATATTCATACAAACCTTTAGATGAGTCTAAAGTGAAAGCACACACGTTAGTTCGTTAGTAACTTTTCACAACTGTGCCAATTTTTTTTTTTTTTGCTATTTAACAACATGTAGATAATCTCATTTTCAATCTTGGATTAGAACACCCAGAGGTTAAACATGACTCTGATAGTTTTGCCATGATGAAACATCAAAGCTATCACAATAATAAAACTGAAGATTAAACTTTATTGCAAAACTTATGAACAGAGTGTTTCAGATCTTAAGAGTCTGTCGTTAGTTGTTGTGTTCTTGCTGTTGGGTTGTTATAGCCAGCTGGATTACTTTTTATATGTACTGATAGAAAAGTAGGCTCATAATTAACAGTGGGAGTTCCTTCGTGGTTATTATAATTAAGACTATAGATGCTATGTTAAATGAATATAGCATGGACAGTGTTAGATGATGGAGTTATCAGAAGCCAAATACAACAAAAATATTTTAGTGATTTGGGGCCAGGTATATTACCATGAAGCGGCCATTAATATTCATGCTCATTTAAGTTAAAAAGCTCAAACTTGGGTGCCATAATAGCTCACCTGGTTGAGCAGGCAACCCATGTTCCAGAGGCTATGTTCCTCCTGCAGGGGCCTGGGTTTGAGTCTGTTCCAGATTATTTTCTGTATGTTACCCACCCTTGCTCTTTCCCCACTTTCCTCTTCCGCTATCATTTTACACTGTCCTGTCTAGTAATAAAGGCAGAAATGCCTTAAAAATCTGAATGTAATATATATATATATAATCTGGTATCCACATTTTCTGATTTTCCCTCTCACCATCCAAAAGGATGAATATAAGTAAAACTGAAAACTTTTTTCTCTGTGATTGTGTATTCTGTGAAACTAATTAACAGTATACTACTTTTTGGTTCAGCTTTGATCTACTATACTTACACTGTGCAGGTTGACTAAGAACAATTGCCCCTTGGAGTGTGTTAACTCATGTTTATAACTTCCAAATAAATGGTTTAGAGATAAACCCACCTAGCTGTTCAAACTGTTGTTTCTTCTCCTACTGAACATTGAGCTAAACCTGTGGCTTATGGTGGTAACACAGCTTGAGTAATAAGGAATTATAGCTTTGAAAATAAGACTTATTGGCAGTGAAATAAGAAAGTGTATGCTATAGTCAAAACTAGTTCAAAACATTTTAAAATTCAATGTGAGATTTTCTGTCATTTGATTTTTGGTATTTGTCCGTCTAGGTTCGTGTTGGAACTCTGTATACAGTGCGGCTAACACACGGTAACTTCCACTGGATTGTGAAGAGGAAGTACAAGAATTTTCAGGAGTTGCATCGCGACCTTTACAAGCACAAGATGATGCTTCATTTGATGCCTATTGGAAGGTCAGAGCCCAGATCTGTTTATCGTCATCATGCAAATCAGCCTCTCTTTGAGACATGTGCTGTTGAAATCTGAGTGATGGGTTGTTTTGAGTTTTTTGTTGTCAGATCTGTCAAGCACTGAATATTTTTGAATATTCAAATTTTCATTGTAGACTTGCAAAGGAAAGACAGCAGCTGAGGAATATGTCAGAGGAAATGCCCAGCCTACACGGGACTGAGCGCAGTAGAGCGGCCTCCAGCAAAACGGTATCAAATAAACTAGTCAGACTCAGATGTACAGTACATACATTTGAACAGCACCTATTAATATACATGGGATATGCTGCATGATTTTGTAAAAAATATTCTATGTAAAGAAGATTGAAGATGCATGATCTTATTTTATTTTTTGTATTAAATTTTTATTTGATAGAGGCAATGCAGTTTAACAAAGTTCCAATACAGAGGATAAAATGGATGTGCTGCTCAGAGAGTTTATACCTGTTGCTAATTTGCAACCCTTGTCCTTAGTCGACCTTTCACACAGATAACATTTTCCAGTTGTTAATTACATTAAATCTCAATACACAATACTTACAAGACAAAAATAAGTATATATTATCTTTGGAAATAATATAGAAATGTAATAAATACATATACAGATACATTAATTAAATATGATTCCTAAAATATTAATAATTTATTAAAGTATAAAATAATCAGTTAAGATGGCTACAGCTCTGATTAGCTTTTGACTAACCTATGACCTTTGCTATGAAAGATTTAATGTCTGTGATTAATCACTTTAATGAAAGCAGTTTAAATAAGACCAGTTTTCATTTTTTGGTTGTGTTGGTCTTTACTGCAGATATTCAGTATTTATGACATAATTTTATTGACTAAAAATGTGCACAGCACAGAATTATTGTAAATATGTACTCCTCTGATGCAGAAATACCTCGAGGAGCATCTGAATGATCTGTTGGAGAATGCATTCTGTAGGAATGATCGCAGCATGGTAAGCATGGTGAGACAGTATTTATCTAAGTGCATTTCAAGCAGCACTAAATTTCATATTGTTTTTTTACAGTTGGAATTTCTCTCCATCAGTGCTCTCTCCTTTGTCACCGATCTTGGACCCAAAGGCTTGTAAGCAACACACTAAGGCCATGTGTGTGTGAGTGAGTGAGCAGTGACCAAGTGCATGATAGGTGTTCATTGTGGTATATGTGTGAAATTGTTCCAGGGAGGGACCGATCATCAAGAGGTCAGGGGGTCACCGGATCCAAGGCCTGAATTGCATAGGCCATCATCAGATCTGCTTCCGCTGGTCACGCCGCTGGATGGTGGTCAAAGACTCTTTCCTTCTGTATATGGAACGAGATAAAGGCAGCATCAGCTTTGTACTGCTGTTTGATCCAGATTTTAAAGTGACAGTCGGCCATAAATATACAGGCACCGAATATGGAGTCTGCATTGAGAACTCTACCCGGTAGTTTAGCTTTGTGCTTGTGCATGCAGTGAGAATGTTAAATCTTTGCGTTTACATTGTGTTTGTGATACATACAAAATTTGTTTGCTTTTAATCAGGAATTTGGTCATCAAATGCAACAGTTATAGACAAAGTCATTGGTGGAGTCATGAAATCATTCGTCTGGCACAAACATGTGACTTTCTCGAAGTGCAACACTTTGGGGGATTTGCTCCACCACGGAATGACACTCTCACTAAATGGTGAGCTGTGTAGTCTGATATCTGCAATAATTCCAATAACCTTTAGTGTTAGCCCTCATTTAACTTTTCATTGTTTATAGGTATGTGAATGGAAGTGGCTACTTTGCTGATTTGGCTGATGCTCTAGAGCAAGCCAAGGAGGAGATTTTCATCACAGATTGGTGGTAAGTGTTACAAATTTTGTCTTGGTTGATTTAACCTACCAAAATGTTCATGTAATTGTAATTTCTAAATGTTTCAGCTACAGTCATGTGAAAGAGAAAGTACATCCTCTTTCAATTTTATGGTTGTATGAATCAGGACATAATCCAAAATCATCTGGTCCTTAGCAGGTCTTAAAATTAGTTAAATACAACTTCAGATGAACAACAACACTTGACATATTGTTGCGTGTCATCATTTATTTACCAAAACTAAGCCAAAATCCAGAATCAGTGAGTGAAAAATTAAGTACACCTTCACTGCTTCCATAGGAATTAAGATGTAATTAGCAGACAGGTGCTGCTGACCAAATGCACTTGATTAATTGATCATCAGTATAAAACCAGAAGTTTTGGCAGTTTAATGGTCTGAAGCATTCAGGTCAGGGAGGAACGACATCAGCATTGATCTTAGAGAAGCAACCGTTGACTGCCCATTAATCTCGGAAGGGTTATAAGACCATGTCCAAACAATTTGAAGTTTATCATTCTACAGTGAGAAAGGTTATTCACAAGTGGAAAACATTTAAGTTAGTCGCCAGTCTTCCCAGCAGTGGACGTCCCAGCAGATTCACCCCAAGATCAGACCATGCAATGCTCATAGAATTTACAAAAAAATGCAAGAGCTTCATCTCAGATTACAGGCCTCAGGTAGCATGTTAAATATTAAAGGTTATGACAGTACAGTTAGTAAAAGACTGAATGAGTATGGCTTCTTAAGAAGAGTTGCCTGGAGAAAGCCTCTTCTCTCTAAAAACAACATGGTAGCACGGCTTAGGTTTCACAAAGATGCATCTGGGCAAACCACAAGAATTCTGGAACAATGTCCTTTGGACAGACAAGACCCAAATGGAGACATTTGGCCATAATGCACAGCATCACATTTGGCAAATCCAAACTCAACATATCAGCATCTCATACCAACTATAAAGCATGCTGGTGGAGGGTGATGATTAGAGCTTGTTTTGTAGCCACAGTACCCATGCACCTTGTGGTTACTGAGTTGACCACGAACTCCTCTGTATAGGAAAGTATTCTAGAGTCAAACATGAGGCCATCTGTCTGACAGCTAAACCTTGGCTGAAATCGGGTCATGCTACAGAACAATGATTCCAAGCACAGAAGCAAACCTGTAATAGAAAGACTGAAAAAGAAAAAAAATCAAGGTGTTGCAAAAGCCCAACCAAAGCCCAAACCTCATTTTGATTGAAATGCTCTGACCTCAATGAACCCTAATTGAACTGAAGCAAAGCTGTAAAGAAGAGTTGGCCAAATTTCTTCCACAATGATGGGAGAGACTGATAAAGTCAGAAAGAAATTTATTACTTCATGTTATTGCTGCTGAAGGTCGTTCTACAAGCTACTGAATCATGGGGTCTACTTAGTTTTTCACACTCTGTTTCTGCATTCTGGCTATATTTTGTTAAGTAAATAATGACTGGGTGGATTCTGGTGTATAGTTTTACACCTGAGGTTAGATTTGGATTTTATAACCCTGCTAAGGACCAGGTCATTTTGTATTATTTCCTGATACGTTAAACCATTGAACTGAAAGAGGGTGTACTTTCTTTTTCACAACTGTATGATTGACAAGTATTGCTAATACAGAAAATGTATTTTATGTTCACAGGCTCAGCCCTGAAGTGTTTCTGAAAAGACCAGCAACTGATAACTACTGGCGGTTGGATAGGATTCTCAAACGCAAAGCAGTAGGATGTCTCTCTATCCTGCTTTTCTATCCTTAAATTTTTTTGGGTTTTTTTTTCCCAAATTTAGCATTACCTTTGTAGATTTTTTTTTTTAAAAAATTGAATCACTTGCTTTGAACCTGTTTGCGCAGGAACAAGGAGTAAAAGTGTGTGTCCTGCTGTACAAAGAGGTGGAGATGGCACTTGGCATCAGTAGTGATCACAGCAAAAGGACTCTTATGGATATACACCCAAACATCAAGGTCTTTCTCTGCACAGTTTTATATATGGAGTACAGCCACCCACTTATAATTGCTGAAAACATGCCTCAAGGCACATTTTAATTTAAACTTTTCCCTGATGATCTATCAGGTGATGCGGCATCCTGACCATGTGTCATCTGTGGTAGTCTTGTGGGCTCACCATGAGAAGATGGTCGCCATTGACCAAACAGTGGCCTTTGTAGGAGGGATTGACCTGGCATTTGGGAGGTGGGATGATAGCCAGTACCGCCTAACTGACCTTGGTTTGACAGAGACAACCAACAGGGTAATCGAGGAGGAAACAAAGATATAGATTTAAGAATGTGTTATTTTTAGTATATTTATTTGTCACTGTATTTTGTGAAGTTGTCTGAACCCTGCCAACTGTAATGGGTAACTCTGTTTACCAGGACAATAGTGTAGCTGATGGCCCAGATCCATCTGAACCAAATAAGCAGACAGAGCAGGAGCCATATGATTTGACTGATAACACTAAACTTTGGCTTGGCAAAGACTACAGCAACTTTATCAAGAAAGACTGGGTCCAGTTGGATAAACCATTTGAAGGTACACTATCTCCTTCAGTATCACACACACACAGGCAAATTCACAGAGAGTGTCTGAGCAGAGAGATGAAAGGCTTGCTTTTTGTGTTTTCTTCTTTTTTTCAGATAACATTGATCGTACTCAAGTTCCTCGCATGCCGTGGCGTGATCTGTCTGCAGCTATTCATGGCAAAGCTGCCAGGGATGTAGCCCGCCACTTTATCCAGCGCTGGAACTTCAGCAAGGTCAAACACAAAAGAAAAGTGACTTTAATAGTAACAATTTTATCATTAGTTACAATGTAATGTTGTAAACCACATCATTCTTGAACTGCTGCTTTTGAATTGCACTGTTGGAATCAAACCAGCCACTGGGGCCCACAAGCCAGTGTACTCCTAGTGCCGGTCCCAAGCCCAGGTAAATGGTGAGGGTTTCATCAGGAAGGGCATCCGGCGTAAAAACTTTGCCAGATCAAATATGCGGATTCATAACACGACTTCCATACTGGATTGGTTGTGGCCCGGGTTAACAACGACCGCCTCCGTTGCCGTTAGCCAACAGGGTGCCGGTGGAAACTATGCTACTGTTGGCCGAAGACCAAGGAGGGGGAGAGGGGGAAAGCGTGTTAGGAGGCAGAGAGAGAGGGAAAGGTAGAAGGGTGGAGGTTCGAGTAGGGACTTTAAATGTAGGGACTATGACTGGCAAAGGGAGAGGGCTGGCTGATATGATGGGGAGAAGGAAGGTATATTGTGTGTGCAAGAAA
>VUQH01027168.1:12171-24397 GCA_015106775.1 Etroplus canarensis
TGTCCCTCTGACGTATTCATTTCTAATCCTGTCCATCCTGGTCACTCAAAAATCTCAACATCTTCAATTCTGTCATCTCCAGCTCCACCGCCTGTCTTTTTGTCGGTGTCACCATCTCCAAACCATACATCATCCTTCCCTTTCACTCTCGCTGCTGTCCTTCTGTCACAAAGCACCCCTGACACTCGTCTCCACCCACTCCACCCTGCCTGCACTCTCTTCTTCACCTCTCTTGTGCTCTGTCTGTTGCTCTTAAAAACTCTAGCAATGATTAAAAATTATACTTGCACCACATCAAACATGTAAATGGGAGAGTAAATAAGAATCTTATGCTAATGAGCTACTCACATGGTCTCAAATGCTGAATTCATGTTAGAGCAGTCTACAACTCCTGTTTTTTTCAGAATAGGGATTACAAATACAGTGCTCTCAAGCTCAGTAAACATGAGTACTGGCACGGTTTGTGGTGACACTAAAAATAAATGATAAATACAGGATATGGACTATAGTGTTGGGCCACTTCTCATAATCATTGAAGTCAGGTGTTTTATTCAGTCTCACTGTCACAGATGTATAAAATCAAGCACCTAGCCATGTGGTCTGCCTTTACGAACATTTGTGAAAGAATGGGTCGTTCTAAAGAGCTCACTGAATTCTGGTTTTTCGGGTGATGAGATCAACGCCATATTAATGCCTATGGATTTAGAATGAGATGCCATAAAAGCTCCTGTGGAATGAATGAATGAATACTTTTGTCCATATACTGTATGTTGAAATTTAGTATTCAGCTTAGTTTTAGGTCTTGATGCCCGCGTGCCGTCATTGTAGTTTTAATTCTTTTATACAGCACTCAGTCACAACTTTAGTGTGATGTCAAGACAAAGAGGAGAAATAATATCTCGAAAAAGCAGCAGCCTAACAATAAAATGTTATTCATTTGTCATGAAATAATGACAAAGTGGCACGATAGACTCCACATGTGAAACAAAAAATGTTTGAAAAGAGCTTTTAGTTAATTTTTCATACTCAAATTTAAGTCCTGTTGTCTTTATGAACACAAAGATGAGTGCCGCTGTGCTTACAGTTTACAATTTGGGATTTAATTTTTTGAAATAATATACTCTGTAGTAGAAAAATAAAACCAGAGCTCAAAAACGATTTGATTAAAACAGGACTAAAAGACGCTATTTCACTTCGTTTCATGCTTTGTTTAAGAATATTGTAGAACGGAGCCATTTGAAACAAGAGTTTGTGTGTTTTGGACTTTGAGGAGGAAAAAAAAATGGGGAAAAACACAGAAATAAAACT
Organism: Etroplus canarensis; assembly: GCA_015106775.1. Taxonomy (NCBI): domain Eukaryota; kingdom Metazoa; phylum Chordata; class Actinopteri; order Cichliformes; family Cichlidae; genus Etroplus; species Etroplus canarensis. Next base: position 13,480 of record VUQH01027168.1, read on the forward strand.
GGTTTTCTTTCTTTTTTTAAGAATGGAGAGATCGCCATGTTGGGCGAGATCACCCACCTCCAGGCCATCATTGATGACCTCACTGTGTTGACAACTGATCCTCACAAACTGCCCCCTGCCAGCGAACAGGTGAAAAGCAGACACAAACGCGAGACGATGGATGCATAAAGACAGAAACAACTAACTAACGAATCCTATGTACTACGCGTGCTCCCTCAGGTGATTAAGGATCTGAAGGGGTCAGATTACAGCTGGTCCTATCAGACCCCTCCGTCGTCCCCAAGCAGCTCTGGTTCACGCAAGAGCAGCATGTGCAGGTACTCACACACAATTCCGCTCATGTACATGAAGACGTAACCAGTGTTATCAGAAAGAGGAGCCATCCCTGATGTTTGTTTCTCTGTGACTGTCAGTCCCTGCGTCTGTATGTCAGTCCATCATTACCGTTTGTCCAGTCCTGACAAAACCCAAGTGTCTATGGATGTTACATTGTGGGCTAAATGTGGTTGGCCAGTCACAGCCTTTATTTAGCTCACTGATAAGTGGGTTGGGTTTAAATTTAGACCAAGAAGGACCACAAATACTCGAACCACGGCCATTAAAATATGACAAACCCCCCCCCCACCAACCGGCAAAAACTCACTGAAGGAGACAACTCGGCCAGTGAGTTCTACATTTTTGAGATTTGTTTGAAAAGCGAGAAAAGTGAAAAGCTGTCTTTTCAGGTCGCTGAAAAGACGGCATGAAAGAGGTATCTATTTACATCTAAATTGAGACGAAAAGCGAAACGTGGTTTTCTACATCTGACACAGTCGGCTTTTGAAGAAGTTTTTGAAAATTGGGTCATCCTCACTTTTGTAGAACCACTGCCTTCAGACATTAAAAAAAAAAAAAAAAACAGCGCTAAGTAAAAAGATTTTGGCCCTAAGAAGATGAGGCTTCCCTTCCCATCTGCAGTAAATGCACACAAACTCAAACTCAGAGTCTTGATAAATCGATACTTTCAGAGGAACACTGGAAACAATAAACTGATTTCTGTGGTTCAGCGCATGTGACGCACCCAAAATCGCAGCCTTTTGCCTTCAGTGTTTACTGTGTGTGTGTGTGTGTGTGTGTGTGTGTGTGTGTGTGTGTGTGTGTGTTATGCTCCAGCATCCTCCATGTCTCACTTCTGGTGCAGGGTGGCAGATGTAGGTCAAACAGTGTGCATGCTGTCTTTGTCTGTACATGTGAGGCCAACATAAAGAAAATTCCAAACACACATGCTTGTACTTCTATCTTAGCGAGGACCCTTTGTTGATATTTGGTAATGCATTCCCTAGCTTATCCTGTTCTTAACTGCTTACAAACTAAATGCTATAACCTTAGCCTTACCTAAACCCATTTTTAAACGTAACCAGTCAAATATCCTTACTCCCTAAAACTCAAATTTGTCACAGAAAGACAGACAGATGCACACATTCACCGCATATACAGTCTGAAGTATCACTGAAATCATAAACACGCAGGTCACTGAGACTGAGGCACACCTGAGGAAAAGCTGCTTAACAGCCAAACTTCACTCAATTTTGCCTACTGAGCATAAAAACAAGTATTCGTATATACTGAGATATAAAACTGCAAAACCCTGCCTGCTTTATTTTCAAAGTACATGTTACAGCTGTCATCTTTTGTCTCCTGTCAAGTTTATCAGCTTCAGGTTATTTCTGTATTGCTAAATAAAGTGGGCCGGGAACAATTACAAAGAGCTGCTGGGCTCCTAAGAAGTAAATGATCACCACAGCAGAGCTCTCAGGTTATTATTCAAATGTTTGACATTTTCACTCCAAAACTGGAATCTGCACAAGCATGTTTGGAGACGATGGGTGGTGCTACTGGAACACTACAGCCTACAGTATGCACAACTCCTACCCAGCACACGTACAAGTTAAATCAATCTTTGGTTGAATTTCTCACGACCCACAGACATGTACTATGTTTTGCACAGCAGAAAAAAATTTTCTGTAAAGAAGAAACGAACAGAAAAACTACAACCTCCAGAGTAGCACAAACACTGCTGGACCTTGCTGATCACTTGCACTCTGAAGAAAAGATACTGTTTTGACTAAGACTGCATTTAGATTCACCAGATATGAACAATGAACAAAAAACACCCCCATCTCAAATGATCAACATACTTTTGTTTCCTCCAAGCACGCTAATTCTGTCTGGCAGCAGTAATCTCTGAGGAATGCGTGGGCAGGACAAAACAGCGGACGATGCCTTTTACACAACTCCTAAGAATCAGCTCCTCTGACCTCACATGTAGGGTCAAAGTGCAAGTGGTTGAGGCAGCACTGTGCAGGCCAGTGACTGCTGCAAAAACAAAACACAGGCGGCCTCTAAAACCCTCAGTAAAACACCCTCAGTGGCGTGAAAGCTGAAAGTATGTGTGGTTCAATGGAATGTATTGATGACTTGTGACAAATCATCAATACATTCAGAGTGCAGCTTCTGAGCACATCAAGCCCCATAACAGATTTGGGTTGTTGAAAGTTAGCTTAAAAATGCTCAAATAGTTTCAGGGTCTTTATTTACATAAACTGCAGGTCTATATTGGAAACAGGCAAACGGATTCCTCTCTTTGATCGGTGTTTGGTGATGGTTAACCCTTTAAGACTGGCTAAAGCGTCTGTGATCCTATTTGCATATCTAATCTTAAAAATGCTTGTAGAACTACAACCAAATAAGATAGAGCAATAATTCTTTTTGCATATAAAACCGGACTTGCTGCACTTATATATCAAGCATGCAACGTGCCCCCAGAGCACCGCTTCCTTCCACTGATGGGTTTGCAGAAACTAAGGAGAAAGCGTATATTAAAAAAAAAACTTAATCCAGACGCTGACGCTTTATCATCAGCACGAACTGTCAGGTGGTTTTTATGTGTGCAACTCACTGCTACAACAGGAACTGATGTCATGTTCCCAGGAACTGCAGTTTTGGATTGTAGGCCTAGCTTTGTCTGACTGTCTGACTTTGTGCCTTTCTGTATAGAAGTTCCTGGGACACTCAGAACTTTGATTGCACTATTGGAAATAGTTTATTTTAATGTAGATGATGTCGTTTTACAAACTGTGCACAATATGCATGTTATTTTAGTTTTGTACAGTTTATAAAAATGAGGGCATCCCAAAAATAAAGTAATGAACGCACTCAAAACAAATTTTCTGTGTTTGAAAGAATTTTGTGCTACTTTTTTCATTTACACTTTTGAGGGATACAGCTGTGACATCTGTGTTTCTACAAAAGAATGTGTAAAAAAGATTTTCAGTTTCTTTGTAGTCTATTGCACTTTTTAGCAATGTATTTAGCTACTCTGGACTTGCTATATATATATTAGTAAAATTGGGGATGTAAAGGTTGTATTGACATATAACAACTTGAAATGCTACAAAAACTGGCCCTCAGTATGTAAAAATGTAAAGATAAGCTCTAGCAGACTTGTTCAATGTTAGGTCATAAAGCGCTACGTACCAACCTCATTTATTCCCTGTTAAATTTATTGCATTACTCTGTCAATATAAGTATGAGCGGACACTGACGCTTCAAAGATCAGAGATCTGGAACTATTCATTATAATAACATGGAGAAGAGTATTATTCTGAACTTTGTTATATGCGTTAATTAGAATCAGAATAATTTATAAATCAAAGGGGGGGAAATTGCTTGCATTACAGACACTCCATTAAGTATATATAAATATAAATATGAAAGATAGAAATAGAGTTAAGAAGATAAAATATATAAAAACCCAATATTCACAGAGTCCAGTGTACAGTACAGGTGGTTCAAGGTTGAACAATAATATTTAAAGTATGTACACAGCCTGGCAGCAGGGAATATTCCGGTTACCAAGGGAAAGAGCTGTAAAGTTTAATAGCCACAGGTAGGGCTGACCATAACCATAAATCAGAATTGCATTATTAATTAAACACATATAAATCAAAAATCTAAATACGTCACTTTAATTAGTCAAAGTTTGCCTTTATGTATCAAAGTTTGAAGTGGCATAAATGCTCTAAATTAAACAATACTATATACAGTATATAAAGTAAGGCAAATAAACGCAGTCCAAATATCACAGTGAGGAGTTGAGGAGTTTGTCAGGTTTGGTTGAGAGTAGGCACAACAGCCGACAACAGCACATGTGCTAATGTTTGCACTTCTGCAGCCGGGCGCCACATCTCAGGTGAGAAAGCGAGATAAAAGAGAAGATAAAAATAGAAAACCAGAGCGACAGCGATACCGAAGGAGACAAGGCAGTGGACAACCCCCCAGGCTCAAATAACAAGGGCAGTGCTGAAAAAAACAGATCTAAGGAATTCGGTGTGTGGAGTCATTTTGGCTGTTTAAAGTCCGACACGAAGCTGAGGAGGCAATAATACTGATTTGTTTTAACGAAAATGTTCAGAGCACAACGCAAGATCACTGTGACTCAGAAAGGTTGGTGGTTCGATCCCTGGCTTCTCCAGTCTACATGCCAAAGTGTCCTTTGGCAAAACACAGATCAAATCCACTCTGGAAACTAACTAAAACTAAACTGAATTCAAAACAAAAACTCAAAAAGAAATAAAAACTAACTAGAAAACACAAAGCTATAATAACTATGTCTCAAACGGCTCAGTGCAGAGAGACAGTCACACATCTGAACCGTATCTGAGCCTCACTGACCACTGCACTGACCAGGGTTGGAATCGGAGAAGCAAATGTCTTTACACTGAACCCTTTCCTCAAAACCAAACAGGTGAAGTCAGGACTTTAGGACTGACAGAAGCTCTGAATCTGAATTCAAACACTTTGAAATTGTTGAAAAAAAAAGGAAGAGATATAGTACAAAGGCACATTATTACACATTTTATATCAGTACATACTTTATTTACTTGGAACTGATCAAAGAGTGTATTTTGTGATCTCCTGTAACACTTGAAAACATCAGAATTTTAGTTTTAGATTTAAGAAGTGCAGAATCAAGATTTACAGGAGAACAATAAAGTTATTGGTCAACTCCAACTAAAATAAAAGCTTCTGACTTTTCAAAATTGATATTTTAGTTTAGTACATTTACCCATTTTACTTGTTTGAAATATAATTGCATAAAGTTTTACAGCACTTGTGTCATGTTCAACTTCTGACAGACAATAAATGACGTTCAAGCCAGAATTTACCTTATGATATCTTCACATCTCACTGAGGAGGAAAAAGGAAGAGTTTAAGCTTGACAGAAATGATTTGAATATTTTTCATATCAACCAATATGAAAAATATTATGATGATAAGAATTTTTTCCCAACCAAGTGAGATCTGCCAGGATCTATGGTTTGGAGATGGTGGCACTGACAAAAAGACAAGAAGCACAGCTGGAGGTGGCAGAGCTGAAGATGTTGAGATTTTCCCTGGGAGTGACCAGGATGGACAGGATTAGACACGAGTCCATCAGAGGGACAGCTCAGGTTGAGAAGTTTGGAGACAAAGTCAGAGAGGCAAGGCCGAGATAGTACGGATGCGTTCAGAGAAGGGACAGTGATCTGACTGGACAAAAGATGTTGAAGATGAAGCTACTAGGGAGGAGGAGAGAGGAAGACCACAGAAAAGGCTCATGGAGGACACGAAGATGGTTGTTGTGATAGAAGAGGATGCAAGGGACAGCGTGAGATGAAGGCAGGGACAACACCTAAGAGGAGCAACTGAAAGAATAAGAAGTCATCATCAACCCAGCCAACCAGCTTGCTCATGGTGCCACAGCTTTCCTAACATACAGGTAAGTCAAATGCAAAAAGATAAATATAATGTAACATAAATGTTGCTACAGCAAACCTGGAGTTTCTCACAGAACCTCTTGGGATGCTACAATACAAACATAACACTCGCTGCAGTCATTTCAAATTAAAAGTGCCATTGCTTAACATGGACAGAAAACCTTCCTTTCTTCACAAGCACATTATTTACTGTGACATACTTGCAGACATTCCATACACAGCTGGGCGGGATGGGTTTTTTTCCCTGCCTGCGTTGGAGGACAGCCTTTATTTGTTTGTGTCAAGCACACTCCCACCCCCACCATTAAACAGACCCAGCTTTTGACTACTGGTTTTCCTTTGAGAAAATTTCATTTTGTTCATTATATCACTTAACTGAGCTGACATGACTAGAATTCATGAAAGAGCCATTAAAGGGAAATGCCACTATTTTACAACAAGGTGCTTGTGTAGCTCTGGAATCTGGAGTTTTGTCAAGTCTGAACATAAAGCCCTGATGGCGTAATCAGCGTTACTTGGGCTGACAAGTAACACAACTAAGTTGCTTTGCTTGAATTGTAGACTCCACCATTAACAGAGTTTAACTCATCCTTGGAATAAAAATCAGGGTAATTTGAACCCCCCACCCCATTCACTTTCCTTCCTCATTTAAATCAGTAAAAGATAGCAGTACATACAGAGTACAGCGTAAAACAGGTTATATGGGCTACCCTAAAAGTTACATTACTTAATCTGAGAAGTGTTAGCACTTTAGAAGGTTAGCTAGATGCATTTCAAATGTGACTGAACCTTTAAAAAACAAGACCAGTTAGGAAATTTTGTAAAATACTCACACTAATGCTTCAAACTCAAACAGTATATTTCAAATGACTTTACACTTTAGGACTTGACAGGTAATTATATTATCTTTAAACTGTTACAATGCCACATGCAAGCCCTCAGTTGGGTACACAACAGTGATTGAATACTGTAGCGAACAATGAGACTGGTCCACAGTCTGTTCTCTGTGGCTGACAGAAGCCTCGGGGCTTAGGTCAGGAGAGGATACTAAATAAAACACAGAGCCATTCTCTGCTCTCTTTGCTCAAAAGAGCACAGAAGAGCAGATTAGCTGGATGGCACCAGACACAAACTGAAGTGTGGCCTTCAACCGTATTTTATAGTAACTTTCTAAACAGTTACAGAGCCTTTTGGGGAGTGTCTATTTAATGTAAAATAAGCTTTAATAAACATCAGTAATAAAAATGCACCCTTTTCAATAAATCACCTTATCTTATTTTTATTATTTTTGTTGCACATTTATGGCATTATCTGACCTTAGCAGCACAGTATACACGTTTGCAACTCTGTATCTCCCACACAATCCTAACTTCCCAGTGCATCATGATGACATATATCCTGTGTTTAGAGGCAATTGACAGTGATTAATGTAATTGATTCACACTGACCACACCTTCTATTTAATTGCAGCTGACCAGTCATACCATGAAATCACCAAAAGTGTGTTTGACCCACCCCATCACACCAGACTGGGAACACAATTCACTGTAATCTGAGCTACACTGATAGCTTTAGGAAAATACAGCCCTATATTTCAAATATGACCACAATATGGCCTAAGATAAAAAAAAATCAAACTAAAACTTTTTAAGCCAAATTAAATATCTCACTAGCTGATACAAGTTTGAATGGTTGAGCGACTCAACTGTAATTGTAAACCGTAACATAGCCTTCCATTGGCTCAGAGTACATGGAAGCCTGCTCCTTCTCCACATTACAGCGTCACAGTGATAATTACTGAAAAATACTGAGCTTTCAGACAATCAGAATACTTTATTAACCCCAGGGGGGAAATTGTATAACCCTAAGAACCACTATGAGAGAACATGTTAGCATTTGTTGCAGTGCATTTATGTCCTCTGACACATCAGGCATTTTGTTGGTTTGTCTTACAGGAAGTACACTTTTGTCTGTTTCAGGTAAAATGCTGAATTGACTCATCAGAGGTAAAACTGATGTATACTTTGGTTGTCTTGACCAACCAGTAGTTGGCCAAGAGAAACATGGAAAAGACTCATTACACTGCTTATTAAGGTGTCTGAGCAGCAGACCATGGACTGATAAGATGAAATCACTCACTGATCCTCTAACTGCTCTATCCCAGTATTTGTGATATTTGCAGACTGAGAACAGTCCTGTAATTACTGCAGAGGAAAGAACAACTCCCTACGTCCCAAAGGAATTCCACAAACATACAGAAGGCATCCCATATCTACAGCATATGGCATCAATCTCAGCCGGCCCAGCAGTGTACTAAAACTTAAGTCCACAGGGCTTTACTGATGTGTTTTGAAGTCAGTCTCCACAAATCAAACAGGTCAACAGATGAGAGTCTATAAACATAAAAATATCAAAGTGTTTCAGCTGAGACAGTGTGTTTTGACCGTGCTGCTGTGTCATTATGCTCAGCATAGAGAAAAGCAGAGTGCTGACAGTGTGGTTTTCAGCCAGCAGCAGTCAGCACTGAGAGAGGCCAAACAAGCTGTGGCATCAGACCAAGACAGAGACACTGATGGTGTGCTACTGCTCCACTTTTCCAGAACTCTCAGACCCATTTTACACCTCCTGAAAGCTGGCAGGCAATGAATAGGAAATGTGTTCATCATTTCAGCCCAAGCATAACACATGGCATTAGCATTGACAATGTCTCCAGGGTAGGTTTGGGATACCTTTGGACTTTTTTCAGTTAGTGAGTAGATCTGTTCCCCATGCTCCACTGGTATCCTTTTTACACATGGTAAGAGAGGGCAAGGGACCCACTTTTTGACTGAATGTCAGCTATCTTGCATCAGGCTCTATCAGTCTGATGGGCATTTATTTCAGTTGGCACAGTAACTGCAGACACTCCTGGGAGAAGTTATCATTATATTTATTATGGCAGAAAAAAGTTGCCATATCTGTAAGATGACTTACAACCTCCACTGTATGTACATTTAATCCAATCACATCACACAATGATGGAGCTCAACTGCACAAAGCGATAAGACATGTAAAGCTTTGGATACACAAAGGATAATAACAGTAAAATAGTTTCAGCTGAGTGGGCACATGAAAGTTAGTTATAAACAACAATTATGTTTATGACCAGGTTTATTCTTCGCACTGAAGTACCTGTGCAAAGTGACACTGACATCAGATACCTCACTGTCATTTACTGAGGGAACAGCAGCTGAACTTTCTGGACCTCCCTTCTTTAGTCTGACAAGCTTTTCCTTCAGCAGCCTTCTCTATTATTCATCTGGCCAGGAGCATCTCTGTAAATAATTCAGTTTGCAAGAGGAAAATAGGAGGGGGGACTCCCCACCATGCCACAGCAGCAGTAAGTTTCTGTGTGATGACTAGAAACTACTTTAAGTCACAGAATAAATGTGTGTACAAAATTGTACAAATATGTGAGTGAAAGGGTGACTGTGGCTTGAAGTAAAAAGTGCATTAAATGCTCAGAGTAGAAAGTGCGACGGAAGTACCAGTCCATTCACTGTTTACCACAGAGACCTTAAAGCTGCCTGGTTTGGGTCAGCTGTGTAATTGCTTTGCCTCATTTGAAATAGTAAGAGTAATGGTATAGTGCCCACACATGGGCACTGAACCTGTAAAATATATCTACAGTTACAGAGGATTTTCTCTGGGCCCCAACCTGTGTTGTCACCACAATCTGTTTTGTTTTAAAAGAAAAAAGTTCCCCTTATAGAAGGAGAATAAAACTATGTGTCTGGCTGCAGACAGATATTTGTGACACTGCTCAAGATTAGGAATTAGGGTTTTGAAGTCTCACAACTGCCACTGTGGAATAGAAAGCAATATAGGCTGCAGCAGTGAGAGAGCACCAAGCCAAAATAAACCCTGTTCCCACAGAGTGATCACTGGTTTAGCCCATCATAATTAGAAAACACAAGAACAGGTCTATTTAATCCTGATGGGCTTGAAATGTACTGCAAGAAGGTTTTGTCAATTTAGCCAGTGCCACGGAAAACTCACAGACAACAAGCACTCTGTGAATGTGTTTAACACAGCAACTCAACAAGTTTAAGTTTAAATATGACATCCCTGACTTCTCCTCTCATCCACAGCTGCTATGTTTTAGCCAGACACCTGACCAGGGAACTAAGCAGTGTTGTGATTTTGACTGGGATCGATTCAAATTTTTATACTGTTAATTTTATTATATAATTTTTTAAACATTGAATTTTTAATTGTAACAACAACAGCACCTCCTCCCTCAGCAGCAGTACCTAATCCCTGTCTCTGGAATGCTGGAGGATTTTCTCCCAGCAGGCTCATCAGCTCAGCCTCACTGCAGCATCTGGTGGGAGATGCTGATCTGGCTACTTAGTTCAGAAAGGCTATGAAGGAGCAAGTGAATGGTGACTAAGTAGAAAAGAGGATTAGGAGCCTTATAGTGTAGGGTTTACATGTTTGGATGTTAAATTTGAAGCATCTGGCACATGTAATCATTAACTATGTAAGAGAGTCGGTATCATGCAGTCACCCATTATTCTCTCCCACTACTGAAGAAAACAACCCCATATTTTTCCCCTTATCACCCAGCTCTAGTCCCACTCCTCTTGAGTCCAAAGCAAACAGCACCCACGATTTCCAAGAAACTCAGATATTGACTGGTCAGCCCACAGGACAGATGTCCGCTTTGCCTCAGCCCGTTTTACACGAGCTTGGACCCAGAGAAGGCAGCAGCACTTCTGGATCTTCTTTATAGCAGCTTGTTTTTTCCCCATGTGTGTTTAACCAAACATTTGTCAATGCAGAAAATGGATCGCAAATAAGTTTGCATTGTTTTTTATTTGCATTTTATAAAGTATCATAACTTTTAGTGTATTACATTCCTGTCATTCAAGCAGCTAGAGTGGCTGCATTATGTTTTAGAGAAGCAGTAAACTGTATCTAGGGATCAATGCTCGACTGAGTCGTAAAGATGATTAGATTTTTTTTAAAGCATAAAACTAACAGTGAAACTTTTTTTATTATTTATGAGTTTCTAGGACACATTCTAACATATGCTAAAAGTTTCAGTACTGAGAATGCAGACCATTTTTACCACTGGT
>VUQH01027175.1:0-13440 GCA_015106775.1 Etroplus canarensis
GGTGGAGACAGAGGCAACGGAAAAACACCAGCACTCACCCAGACCATGACAGAAAACTATGTAAAAGAGGGAGCAGGTCATGATAAACTTACAGTTCTCACCTGTGTCTGTAACAGTTAGCCATTTTCATTGAAAAGGCTATTTGTTTTTGTTTGTGTTTTTGAAATTGGTATTTTGTATTGACCACTGTGGGGAGCTAGCCTAGGCTGTAAATGGCGCATTGGATGGCTTTCATCCATGCCATGTTTGTTCCTTCTGAAATCAAATAAAATGGATACTAAGACAGAAGAAAAACCTGTATTGCCAGAATAGCTTTTTACACTTTTTCCATATGACATAAATTATCACTTCTTAGGCCCAGGACAATACATAGAGAATAAACACCTTTTAATCTATACAACATTGAGTTGTTGTCATGACAGATGTAGGAAATCTTTACTGTACACGTGATATGTTGGCACATGGTCTGCACATGACTGCAGATGACTCTTGAAGGGACTCCATGCCATCAGATTAAAACAGAGGACGATAAAGGAAAAACAAATCTGCCTCATAAGCTTTAATGGGGTAATTTGGAAAAAGGAGATGAGAGATTTTGCATCCCTGCTGGGAGGGGAATTACCCATTACCCAGTGATTTTCTCAAGAATGACTATTACTTATGGTATGTAAAGGCTCTGTGCTACACTGACCAGTTAATTACATCCATTACTCAGGATGGAGTGGCAAGTTCACACCTGGGGAAACACACATAAAAGAACACACGTTCACATTCCTACTCATGTGGGCACACACAGGGGTAAACAGTCTACATGTGTTTACACTCGGAACTGTGGCTGTTCAGAGTCGTTTCTCATTTCCCAGAGCTTCGCACAGTGTTTATTGTGGCCAATTGTGGAAAAGGAAGATTGATTCCATAAGCTCACAGAGAAACACCATCTCAATGAATTTTTTGAGAAGCACAGACTTTTCTCCCTCAAAAAACGTTTTCATTCATAGGTTATACCAGTTTTGACCTTTAAACTCATCTGCGCTAACCTTTGAAAGCCATCATGTTTAATGGCAATCATAAGAGAACAGCTGGCTGGGTATAGTTGCCACAAGCTTTTGTTTTCACCAGAGCTCCATATTCGAACTCTGCTGGGAGTAATGTGTTTTGTTTTTTTTCTGGTTTGTTTGTTTTTTTTGTTTTTTTTTAATGGATCTCTTACAAATTTAGTCATACATTATATCCTGTGGTGTTGCCGTGATAGTGTGAGTGCTGAAAATCAACTGCCAAATAGTGTCACCTACTGGAAAAATAAGACCTTGCAATGCCAGTTTGGAATTATTTTCGCTTAGCAATATTTGGACCAGTAAAATAGTTTCACAATTCATTTTATTTTCTGTGGCAATGAAAGAAGACACTGGACCTTCACTTTTCTTGCTGCATTAAATGTCAGCATAAAAACAGGTCATGGAGAAGCTGCTTCAACATAGACAGGTTTGTGCTGGTGTCGGTGGTCTCATCTGGATATTTGTTTTCTTCCTAATCCTTTAGTGTTTGCCAGTGACCATTTTGTCACACTTTCCACAAGATATCAGTATATTCCTCTTTGAAACTCTCTGGTAAATTTTGATGCTAAAATAACCTTTATGGATGTTGCAACGAAATTAAATGAAAACTTTTAGCATTAATAATTTTGGTGTGTAAAAACATGTGACAGTGACCTCCTCACATGCTGATGATGTGTCTTATTTAGGTATCCATAACCATATTTTCAAAAGCACTAAATCCCTCCTGTCAGATTACTCAGCTCCAGCTTATATTAACTCAAATTCAAACAAAGTAAATGATAATCAACAATGATTATTTCTTAATTCTCTCAAATCTTTTTCCTTCGTGAGTATCAAAACCACCACTAGAGAGCAGCACTGTAATATCTGACCTTGAACACTTTTAGAAAATATGGCAAATAAATTACATCCTGCATAAAAATGGTGGGGGGAAAGAGAAAACCAGCAAAGAGTGCTGCCTTTCCAAATCAAGGAACCAGGCACATAAAGTGGTCTTGGCTAATTGTGATAGTTAAAGGACCCATGCACACTATCTGAAGTTTCATTAAAAGTGAAGCTGATTTAAACTCAGGGGCTTTTGTGTTTATCATTAGGGGTATTGAATGTAAGTAAATGAAAAGTCCTCTGAAGTGACAGAAACATGACTGCATTTGTATTGGAACAGTTTAGGTTTGATGTATTTCTCAGCCTCAAGGCCTCCTGTTTGCAGATTATAAATGACTCTAAAGGAAAGGATTTTTTGGGGTCATGTTTGGCTCTGCACAGACAGGTCTTTAACTTTAAGAATTATGAACGTTTCAATTATAAACAAGGAGACAAGGACGTATGAATTTCTACTGTAAGTGCATGTCGAGTGGAGATCAATCTTTACTGCCAACTGACAACTTTCTTAATATTAGTGACAATGTTTGAAAAATTAAAAACAAAGAATAAACTGGACAAAATTCAGAATCAAACTATAAATTTAAAGCAAACATAGCTAACTGAAAGTGAAGTTATAATTCATACCCTATGTAATGAATGAACAGTTAGAAATTATTACTTAAATGACTGTTGGTGAACAGACAAAAAATGGGGGAGGGCTAATGATCACAATTACTACAATTTATTGCATTAAAATGTCAAACACATGCAGATGAAAGAGTAATTGCAGTATCAAATTTAAATTTAAAGGCTTTTTCTGCATGAAGAACATCTGGCAATTGTTTTCATATTCCATAAACTCAATATATAAACTTACAAACTTTATTCATATCACGTTTTGTTAGAGCAATTTTTGTCTGACTTTAAATACACACACACACACACACACACACACACACACACACACGCACACATACATACATACACACAAATTCACCTGCTTTCCCAATCTAGTAGCCAAGACCATCAGATTAGAAACAGATGTTGATTCAAAGAAGACATAACAACAGACTCTATCACTGCAGCTTGTTGTTTTAGCTTGATGATCAGGAATAGGGCTACAGTGTGTAACACTTGGATAATCTTTCATGTATGGTCACGCAGACCAGCGTGCCAATACTATAGCCTACAATTTTCCAGAGCACCTTAATTCAAAGCAGGTTTCACACAGTAATTATGAGCAGAAGTATTGTGTGCTATAACTGTTTTATCAGAACAAAATATGCCCTGACTTCCGTAGATTAAAGCCAAGCACTTGACTTAAGCATTACCAGGTCTGAACACCTCAAGCTTGCATTTGGGAACTCAAGCATCAAAGACTGAGATCTTGTTTGTGTTGTGAAAGTAAATATTAATCACAGCCTAATGAAGGATATCAGTTTTCCAGCGTGGCTGGTTTGATAAGTCTGATGAGGGAAGGAACTGACGGAGCTCCTAGACAGTGATGTCATACATTTTAGAGAAACATCAGAACCAGAAGGCAATTGCACAGTCTTTTCCCAATGAGGTTGATAGAAGTTTTGTGTGGCACTGGCAACGTATTTCTCTATAATTCTGAAATCCAAATTCTTAGGCAATTTAATATTGATGGTCCACAATTGTTAACATTTTACTGTCACATGTTTATATACTAAAGTACTTTTAATATGTCATTCATTTGAAATAGCTTTCAAAGACCAAGTTCCAATATTTATAGAAGAAGCTAAAGTTACAAGTATACTAACTGTGAGTTTTATCTTTAACATTAGACTTTATAATATTATAAAGAGACAACAAAACTTGATAAAAATGGGGAGGTAAAGCTCATTTTAAACAACAGGCTTATTCCATGGGAAATCAGTGAATGCCTCCTACCTGACCCCCTCAGAGTCAACTGGGTTTTTTTTTAAATTTTTACAATAACTTGATAATAAATGAGGCAATGCAAATTTTTATCTTTACACTGACAGGATTAGAAATGAGTACATCAGAGGGACAGCTCATGTTGAGAAGTTTGGAGACAAAGTCAGAGAGGCAAGGCTGAGATGGTTTGGACATGTTCAGAGGAGGGATAGTGGACATATTGGGCAAAGGATGTTGAGGATGGAGCTGCCAGGCAGGAGGAGAAGAGGAAGACCACAGAGAAGATTGATGGATGTAGTGAATGAGGACATGCAGAGGGTTGGTGTGAGGGAAGAGGATGCAAGGGATAGGATGAGATGGAGGCAGATGATCCGCTGTGACAACCCCTAACAGGAGCAGCCGAAAGAAGAAGAAGAAGAAGAAGAAGACACTATGGAAACTGTATGAGTTACGGGCCCTAAAAGTAAATAGACCTCTATGTACTGTAATTGTTAGCTTTTTGTTTGGTTTGTTGTTTGTTTTTCATAAAATTTCTTTCTATAACCAACTTTGATCAATATCATGGGATATATACTAGTTTTAATAATAAAATTGCAACAATCGAAGTCTTTGACATAGAGCAACAGAAACAAGCCCAGGTACCTTCTCTGTTTTCAGTTTTCTGATCATTCATTAACTTAAGTGCTTTCTGGGTAAACCTAAATGGGTCATATCACCATGTGGGATAGGTGGCTGGTCAAACGACATTATAGCAATGAAATGGCCTCATTTTACCTTCCATTTGATGCTATGCTTATTTCTAGTCACGATTCCTTCAGGGTCAAGGTAATTTTCTAATATAGCTCTTGTGTAAGAAGTTATGGGGGGAAGATGTGCTGAAAAATAAGGCGATTTAAAAAGTACCAAATTTCAGTCAACCTCTATGTCCTTTGAGGGCTGCTAACTCAGTTTTCACTGTATGGAGGTCAAATTTTTCATGGTTTTATTTATACATACTATATTCATTGTACAAAATCTGATTCTAAGGGGGTCAGGTGAGAACTTTTCTCAGATTTGACTGATTATATACAGTATCAGAGTAAACCTCTAACCAAACTAGATTCAGAGGAGTACTGCAATTTATTGAGGTTAGAGGAAAGCGAAGTGAGAAAAGATGACCACTGGGAGAGAACAAGCAATAAACCATTACCCCACCAACCTGCCCAGGAGCCAAATGCATGTGTGAAACTGTTAGGTGTTTTAGATATTTAATACCAGCTGTCTAATTTTGAACGGTTCTTTAAACCTTTCACTTAACTCCATATTTTGTTACTGCTGTTTCCACTTCCAAGAACATTTTTGGGAACACTGAATTGTTATAAATCTGGCTTCACCACATGAAGCACCAGGATTTGTTAAGTTTTCCTCTGTCCCCAGTTGTTTTTGGCTGAGATGTGAACAAACTGTGTTTTCTCGCTTTTACAACCTGTAGCAGTTTTCCTCATTATGTAAAATTGAAATCCTGTCCAGTATAATTATTTTTTAAAGTTTAATGATGATAAACTTTGTCTCCTATGTTAATTTCTTTCTCAGAAGAGAAGCAGGTGATGCTTTATATGGTGGACAATTACTGTATAGTGAGGTTTTACTCAGTTTTCTGATCTAGAACGAGCAAAAGAATGAACTTTCTTCCAAATTAACACAAAAAATTGTAAAAGCAAATTTCAAAAGATTTAATTTGGCGAGAAGCAACAACTGACCCAGTGAGTGACAGATGAATTCTTATGTTAACAGTATTGATGTCAACATCAGAACTAAATCTTAACCACACAGGAATAGAGTTGGTTTTCCTGTCATTGTTAATTTTCTGTTTCCTAAATCCAAATGAGTGCAATTCTTGTAGTAAGGCAATACAGACAGCATAAAATATATCAAAAAGATATAGCTTTGAAAAAAATAGGGTCATTCAGACAAAGAGACACTGGTTGCAAAATAAAGATGCACAGACTGGTGATGCTTAAAGTTTTCAAATTCTGAGCCAGGTTTCACAGGGAGCATTTTCCTCTTTCTTGCCTGGATAGGATCCTGAGTGAGTCATGTGACTGGGGAATAGTCTCTTGCGCAAGTATTATCTAGTTTTGTACCATTTCCTCTTTTCTGCTGTTAAGCTGAATCAGGCCAGATTTCAAATAACTTGAACTTCATGAAAACTTGTGATCTTGTGTGTTTTGTCCAGCTGTTGAGTTTCCTGTCTTTTACGAATCTTGGGACAGAAAGCATGAGTAAATGATTATCTTCACATAAATGCTATCCTTCATGATTTGAATCAAAGTTTGTAGTTATCCCTATTGGTATTCCACATGGCTTCTATTCCATACAAAGAAACAAACCCTGTGTCCTTGATCTACCACTGAGCCTTTCTGTGGCTCTCATCTCCAGCTCCATTAATACACATACTCACAGGTCACTTCATTAGCGTTACCTTGCTAGAACCAGGTTGGACTCCCTTTTGCTTTTAGACCCATCTTGATTCTTTGTGGCCTGGATTTGACAAGGTGCTGGAAACATTCCTCAGAAATTTCAGTTGATATTGACATGTTCGCATCATGCAGTTACTGCAGATTTATTGACTGCATACCCATGATGCAAATCTTCCAGGTGGTCTGTTGGACTGAGATCTAGTGACAGTGAACTCATTGCAATGTTCAATAGACCAGTTTGAGATTATTTGAGTTTTATGACATGGCACATTATCCTGCTGTAAGCAGCCATTGGAAGATGGATGCAATATGGTAATAAAAGGATCGACACCGTCAGCAACAGTACTCAAATAGGTTGTGGCATTTCAGCAATGCTCATTTGGTACTAAGAACTCCAAAGTGTGCCAAGAAAGTCAGACATCGGCACACAAGATAATACCACTCACTGTAGGATACTCATAAATATATAAATTAAAAATATAATACGCACAAGTTAAGAAAAGAAACTTAAAACAAGAGCAAACTGAAGAACCTTCTGTGGGATGTACAACTTCTTAGAGGTTTCTGAAGCCGGAGGTATCCTGAAGAGTGGGCCAGGGTTTAGTTTCTTAAATCTTGATAGTTCTCCAGTGACACTTTCTTCCTCCCCACCCTCCTTTTCTAAAGACTCACTGGCTTCCTTGATTCCTTTACTGGCCACATTTATGACTCTCCTCTATCCATGTCTGTCACTATTTCATCTGTCTTGTCATGTCAGACAGTGCCATTGTGGTACACCTGCTAGCACACTTGCCCCTCATTTCCAAAAATTCATACATTTTTCTTACCACTTTAGTCTTCTAATTGTGCTGCAGTCATTGTTATTTCTTTTCTGGCTCACTTTAGATTTGAGAAACCTATTTTTCCTACCTACCATGTTACTGAATCTTGCTTCTGAGTTCAAACATATACAAGTAAAAAGGACCAGAGAACAGAGAGAACAGAACAAGCATTAATGTGCTCATCAGAGCACTTTTCAGTATAGACAGTTTTAAAATGATGTACAATGAGATCTACTGAATTAACACAGACTGAGTTGCAGATAACAAACTAATGTGATTTAATACAAGGATTACAATAGGGTAAAGACAAGTTTGTTTTTTAAGGAAATCAGTCCTCTTTCAGACTTTCAGCAGTGAGTGTCTCCGGAGGTCTCCAAACTACAGTGCTAGAGGTAAATGGATGACCTTCTTGAGCACATATCATCTGTCTTCCAGATCAGGCCCACATGTTTCTGATCTAGCCCTTAATTCTGGATGTCTTCATGCTTTAGTGTGCCAGAGCCAGCCAGAAAATGCGAAGGAGATGCTACAACCAGAACTTGCACTCTCTATAATGTAGCAGGAGAAACTCACATATTCTTTCTCTCTGCTTGTGTCCAGGTTAAAATGTCTTTACAGTTGTGTAACTGGAAATACGTTTGCACTTTGGTCATGTGCGATAATGGGTTTGGTCCTAACATCCTGCAAATGTTCGATCCTTTTGACTTCTGTGACTGAGAATCATTAAGATCAGACATAAACAGTGTTCTTTCACAAATACCAAATTAGTTGTTTGTAAGATAAGCATAGTTCCTCCATTTAAAACACTGATGTGTGTCATTAACGGGGCCAAAGACCAACATGAAAAAGATTTCATTTTTATTCACAGTATTTGTATTTTCTAATCTTAGTACTTTGCATCTTGTCTGACGTATCTATTAGATATTTTTGGTTAACAACTTTCTTTGCTGATGATTATTGTGATAAGGAACATAACTGTGTAACTTATTGTATCATATTGTCATTTTGCATGTCGACTGGGGCTACATTACGCTTGCAAACTATTTGATAATTCTTTAGCCTGGTGGAGTTGTAGTCCTATAAGGTCCTGTAAGAGGAAAATGATTCTGACTATAGAATGACAGTTTAAGCATATATGCATAACCTAATGTGTTATTTTAGACATGGAGGCGTATTGCATCTGACTCCATTCGAGAAAAAGAGACAGAATTAAAGATATAACATGGCAAGCTAATAGGAAGTTAGATTGTGCTTTTTGGCTGAAACCTTGTCTTCCTTCAAAGACACTGTTTAAAGATCATCTACCTGATTAACAAACAAGTATTTCTATGTAAGAATTTATAAAAGGATATAAATATACACTAACAATGTCTTCTTGTGCAATGCAGGATAAGCCATCTTCATGGTTCAACTAATTTTCATGGACTCATCAGAACTGTTGTGGTGTCTCCATGTCAAAATGCCATATATTGATCTGCCCCTTTGACACCTATGTACTCTATGTATTGTCCCACTAACTGGAAACTCCGTGTTATTCATCATTAATTTCAAAATTATCGGTCTACACAATGTGTTTATTATTGAAACAGAAAATTATTATGCTGTTAACTGCCAGCAGGACAAATAGATACAGGTACACATCATCTTTAGCTTCATATAACTGCTGAACATTTACCACTTTTTGGACAATTTATAAATCGGACATTTAAACTTCTAACCAGTAATGACAAATATTAGTTGCAGCCT
The DNA here is from genome assembly GCA_015106775.1 of Etroplus canarensis. NCBI lineage: Eukaryota > Metazoa > Chordata > Actinopteri > Cichliformes > Cichlidae > Etroplus > Etroplus canarensis. The sequence goes on from VUQH01027175.1 coordinate 8,848, forward strand.
TGTTTGCCACATTAACCAACTATTATACAAAATTAAATGACTTTTATTGCTTGTGCCTGCTTTTTTGTGTATTATTTTTAATACACATATAAGATACTGATGAAAAATTTCCATTTTAATATGTAGATATTCAATCAGCAATACTATAAAACACTGTTGTACCTTAACACAGACTGAGCCTTCCCATTTGCATTTCTTGAAGAAATCTGTTTAATTCATCGCTGATCATTTCACTTATTCATAGGCTCAAGGACACCAGCAACTGTTCCAACTTACTTCAGTAAAATACCGCCTGAGTTGTTTAAATCATAAGCTGTAAAGGAGAAGCCCAACAGCCCTCTGTTTTTGCTGCTGACTTCCTCTATGCTTTATCTCCTCATGCTTTAAATTGGCAACTCTTTCTTTCCCCAATTTCAATAACATTCCCATTACTGAGACACAAACATTTTTATTTTATTGCTTTGTGAGAAATATGACCCAGCCTAATAGTAATACATTACAAACAAACACATTGTATGTGGTAGACTATGTTACAGTATAAAACTTGTGCTACTTTGATCCAGACCACACCCTTTGAATACTGCAGATGTTACAAATCGGGCACACTCTAAAACTGTTTTCACATGTGCACTACAACCCTGAACTGATAGTCAACTTGATAGAAGTGCATCTGATCCAAATGTGAGGTAGTTTGACATTAAATGGTCTTTAACCTGCAAGATCCCAAAAAGCCTACAATGTCAGTGTGATGTCCAGCTAAACCACTGTGAGAATAGTGCAGGTAATAGTATGGTGAATTCACAACTAGCGAGTGGGCGTTATGTATCTTGCATTCTTTACTCACATAGCACACTCACTTAAAACAAATGGAATATTCCCAGAAGCAAAAACTCATCTGCTGTGTCTTACATGAGGAAAGAGAACTATGAACCTGACCAGATTTTCCCAACATTTTCTAGAGCTCGTGTGTAAAACTGATTTAAGAAACCCCAAAGATTTCTGTCATGAAGTAATAAGGTTTGCATTCAGTATAAAAAAAGTTGTTATTTATTTACTGCCTTCAGTTTCTTCAGCTGCCTGATTTTCCTTTGATTGCAGCTCATTTCTCTCTCAATTTTTGGACTGTTGGTTAGACAAAGAATTTTGGTGATATACTTTTATACTAAATTATACCATTATAAATGAGAAATCATTACCATATTATGTGATAATGTAAATAAATATTTCTTTCTATCCCATATTTCTCCCTATATGTACCCAGAAAAGCTATTGGATGCAGTATTCGCTCCTCCTGTGTTTTGCAACTATACTGCTGAAGATGAAAGACAAATTCCACAGTCGTTGCCTTCACAAAACTGTCTTGTAACATATGTAAAGCAAGAACAAAGGATTTTGTGTGACTCACGGTCTTCACAGTGCAAATGGGCATGTGAGCATTGTTTCAAGACAGATTTGAACCTGTATAGCTGTGAGTATTTTACTGTACTGATGAGCGGCGGTGAAACAGAAAATAGTCTTGTAACTTGTAGACAGTCTTTACTTAATGAAATGTTTTTCCAAAGCAGATAGGACAGCAAGGAAGCGAAGGTTAAGCAGGGAGCAGAAAGGGGGTCGCTTTGATGACTCTACCAGTGAAAATATGCAGAATAGCTTCTGCTTCTGTCATTAGGGGCCCAGCATCACACACAGAGAGAGAGCCCACTCTACTTCCTTTTAGGGGGGAAATGGGTTCAGACTCAAGAAAATTAAGGAGACATGTTGAAGTCAACACATCTGACTTTTGAGAAAAGGGATCACCAGAGCGCAGAGACAGTTTCTATTAAAATGACTATTCTCACTAGCAGGAGAAATATCTCAAGCACAACTTCACAACACTGACAGATTATTACTGAGATTAGAATAAAACAACTGATACATCCTCATTCATCATTTACTGAATACAATATGCTAACAGTATCTAGTTTAAATTCCAGAGTAACTCCAGTTTAAATGTTAATGATAACAGAAGGCCTTCAGTCATTTTCTTAATACTACATTGTAGACAAACTTCAGGAAACGTCATGGATTCAAAATTATATGTCAGTGCCAATGCTGTGCCAACCCTGTTGCTTATTTTATTCTACTCATTTCTTTTAGATGTTTTTTAATTGTTTGCTGGGTTTTGTTTTCTTATCTTACTTTTGCAGCTGAATCTGCAAGATCATTCTAGTATGGATGAATCAAAGTTTTATTTAAAGAAATAAGTAACAAGAAAACATCTGATTAGAATAAAAGTCATATTGCCATTAGAATAGGAGCTAAACTTAAAATATACATTGTGCAGGATATCTGTACTATATTGTTCTAATTCAGAATCAGAATACTTTTTTAATCCCCCGGGGGGAAATTGCTTATGTTACAGACACTTTGTTAAGTGTACTTAAATATGAATATGAAAAATTATATATATACACATACAGTGTGTAGCGTAGATGGCAATAATTTATAGAATTACGTATATATAGTCACTCAGTTGGATATACAGAAATAAGTGAATATGAGTGTGAATATGAAGTAAAAAAATTATATATGTATATATATATATATATATTATTTATTATATATATATAATTTTTTTACTTCATATTCACACTCATATTCACTGAAATTTATTATGTTATATGTTACTCTATTAAATATACATAAATATGAATAAGAGAAATAATAAATAATATATAAATATAAACCCAATATACATTGTAAGCATAAGTGGCTGATGCAACAGTATGGGTATCACTTCAGTCACCTGGTAAAGTACTTGCATTAATTAATGAACCTTTGGCTGCTCTCTTGTATTCTTCTTAAGGGGAATCTCCATCTGTAATTTTACACCAGGTGCCCCTCCATGATGGGGGGGGCTTGTGTCCCCACCTAGACTCAAACCAGGGACCTTTCGCTTGCAAGGTCAATGTGTAAACCAATACACTACAGAGGACACTGTTTGCCTTGATAAATAAAGTTATCAAATCCTAACCTTTTAATGTTTATGTGTAGCTGTGGCTCAGGAGGTAGAGTGAGTCGTCTTCTAACAGGAAGGTTGGCGGTTTGATCCCTGGTCCCCCTGCCAGCGTGCCAAACTCTCTTTGGGCAAGATGCTGAATCCCAAACTTCTCCTGATGCATCCATCGGAGTGTGAATGAGTGCATGATAGGAAAATGCGCTTAAGGCATAAAATAAAGTGCTGTATGAATGTGTGTGTGGGTGACAAAATTTGTAGTAAAAAGTGCTTTGAGTGTTCAGTTAGAGTAGAAAGGCGCTATATAAGCACTGGTCCATTTAATACATCACAATGTATTTGCTAATTATATTTTGTATTACTGTTTTTAGCGTATCTGGTAATTTAAGTTATCATATATGAATCCAGTTCCAAAAAGGTTGAGACGCTGTGTAAAAAGTACATAAAAACACAATGCAATGATTTGCAAATCTCATAAACCAATATTTTATTTACAAAGAAAAACAGAAAACATATCAAATATTGGAAGTGAGACATTTTACTATTTCATGAAAAATAATAGCTCATCTTGATGTTGTTGGCAACAATACGCCTAAAGGTTGGGACAAGGACAACATAAGGCTGAAAAAGTAAGTGGTGCTAAAGAAGTGGTAGAAACCAGCTGCAACTAATTAACTGGTAACAGGCTAGTAATGTGATTGGGTATAAAAAGAGCACTTTAGAGAGGCAGAAAAATGGAACAACATTCTTCTCCAAAAGGTCCAGCAGCTAGTCTCCTTAGTTCCCAGACATTTATGGAATGTTATTAAAAGAAGAGGGCAAGCTACACAGTTGTAAACATGGCCCTTTTTTGAGAAATGTTGTTCCCATCAAATCCAAGATTAGTTAGTATTTTTCATAAAATAATGAAATTTCTCATTTGCAACATTTGATATGTTTCTGCATTCTTTTGTGAATAAAATATTGGTTTCTAATATTTGCAAATCATTGCATGGTGTTTTTATTTATATTCTTCACAGTGTCCCAACCTATTTAGAATTGGGGTTGTACGTGTAATGAAGTAAGTGTATATTTACCTCTTAACTGACATGTACAAAGAACCTTTCAACTGTAATTTAGTTTACATAGTTGCTTCCCACCACTGGTGTATTTTCCTCTGTGGTCCAATTGAATTAAAACCGGTTTCAAGTCCTGACAATTCCTGATTACAAAGCATAAATAAGTTTAGATGCTTATATAATATTTTAAACATGTATTGTGCATGTAAATCACTGTGGCTAAATCAAATAATTAAAAGAGGAAAACTAAACCTTTTGAAATGTTTGTACTTATTTTGGAGGCCTGCTGAACTGTGAACGTGTCCAGGTTCTATAGTCTGAGCACGAGTTTGTTGCAATCACATCTTTTGACTGCAGAGGTAGGAGTTCAGCATTGTGTGTTCTCATCTATATTTCTGGCCTTATACCCCCTCTCCTGAGGTTGACTTCAGGATGTTCTAAGCTTGTATAACAATGGTGTAGCACTGCCAGGTAGAACATATTATTACACACACACACACACACTCACACACACACACACACACACACACACACACACAC
>VUQH01027175.1:13460-36781 GCA_015106775.1 Etroplus canarensis
CCACAGCCACACACACGCACATACACACACACACACACACACACACACACACACACACACACACACACACACACACACACACACACACACACACACACACACACACACACACACACACACACACCACTTCCCACCCCCTGCCAATGATTGGCAGGTATCCTCCAAGTGGTAAAACATTGTGCTCTGTTAACCACAAATATTGCAGGAATTTGTAAAGTGAAAAAGAACATTCTCAGTGTGCAGCTATATGACAGTGCATTTTGAATACTTTATGTATCATAAGATATAGGACAACTAATCATCATTTTGTCCCTTTTTTAAAGTACTGACATGTAAACATACACTCACTGTTAGTTTACTCGGGCCTGCATTTTAAATCTTGCAGTGCTGTCAACAAAATAGTACCTTCAGTCACAAAATTTAAGCAGAACGGCCCTTTCAAGGGTTATTACAGTATGTGGGCAAGAGTATTGGCCCATACCTCTTAATCATTGCATACATCTGTTTCATTCAGTCCCATAGCCACACAATAAAGCACCTAGCTATCAGTCTCCTTTTACAAAAATTTGTGGAAGAATGGGTCATTCTTAAGCGCTCACTGAATTCATGTGCAATACTGTAATAGGTTGCCACTATTGCAGCAGGTCAGTTAGTGAAACTTCTTCCCTCCTAGATATTCCACGATCAACTGTGAGTGGTATTATTGCAAAGTGGAAGCTTTTAGGAACCACAGCACCTCAGCCATGAAGTAGAAGACTACACAGAATTATAGAGCAGGGTTGCCAAGGGCTAAGGTGCATAGTGCATACAAGCCACAAACGCTGACTCAGTTCCAAACCTCCTCTGGAATCAGCATGAGCACAAACACTGCATGCCAGGACCTTCATGGCATGGGTTTCCAGGGCTGCTCAGCAATGTTCAAACCTTACATCACCAAGCACAATGCACAGTGTAAAACATGCCACCACTGGAGCAGTGGAAATGTGTTCTGTGGTGTGATAAATTATACTACTCTATCTGGCTTTCTAATGGATGAGTCTGGATTTGGCAAATTCCGGGAGAATTTTACCAGCCTGACTGCATTGTATTAAAAAAATTAACTCAAGTTGCTACATGAATGAACCAGCATAGGTAATTTGGCTCAGGTTTTATTCTAGATGCCCTTCCTGATACAACCCTCACATGGTGGAAGGGGCTTGTATTTCCCAATTTCTTGACTGTGTTGTCCCAACTACAAAGTCTGGTGGAGGAGGAATAATGCTATGGGGTTGTTTTTTTTCTGAGGAATTCCCAATGATTCAGCTTACAATGATATTTTTGAAAGTTCTGTTCTTCCAACTTTGTGTAAAAAGTTTCAGGAAGGCCCTTTTCTGTTCCATAGTTGTATACTATATTAATGCCTATCAATTTAGAATTGGATGTCATGAACGCTCCTGTAGGTATAATTCACAAGTGCCCCGTTACTTTTGTCCATATAGCGTATATAGTACTCTTCACAGAAATTGGTGCCCTGCTAAGATAATTTAAAAAGCACAATGCACTAAAAAACAAAAAAAAAAAAAGAATTGTATCATTGTGTTATTTTAACCACTTATCATTTAGGGTACAATCTATGACAGAGCAACATCATTTGCACAATGGTCACATTTCATACGTAAAATATTAATCTGAAATGTATCTACTTACTGTAGCTGTCTGATATTTAATGTGCCACAGTGTGTATTAGAAAATACATATACGCATGTACTTCACTAAATCTACTTTCTACCACTGGAAAAAACAAAAGATGACTTGCCAATAAAGGACCAAAATTAAACAAATGATGATTCAAGACTGAAAATATGTAGTATAGGTACAAATATACACCAAAAACATCAAAAAACTGAATAAAATAAAATAAAATAAAAGTGCTTTATGAAAAAACTTTCCATTTGTTTGCTATTAACTGTAGTACATATTTAAGTTAATGCTGACTACAGATGTTGCCAGAGGTTGAGTTAACACCAGCTTGATGGTAAACAAACTGCTGGGCACAGTGAACTTGTTTAAAGCATGTTGAGGCTCAACATCATCCTCACTTCATAAAAACAACCTGTCTTATTTGATGTAATACCCCAAAACTCTGCCCAACATTATTTTGGTGTCTGCAGTCTGACTATACATGTTTCTGTTTCTTCTTCTCCTGTTGCCAGGAAACCCAACTTTGTGTATTTTGTTTTTCCTACCATGACATCATTACTCAGCTCTTCTGTCCCTTTCATTTATGAAGACATAAAGTTCGTTGAGGATGTAAAAGAGAGCCATGAAGCTGTCTTCACCATAAAGCTACCTAATGCTAGAAAAATACACCACTGCAGAATGCTGCTGTTCACTGGAAGTGGTGGCTGGTGCACACAATTTTGGCAAATGTGTGATTTATATTTAGTTTAGCAGTGTTGGTGGATTCCACAAGTCATTCGCTCAAAGCAGAATATAAATCTTTTGTAGTGAAAAGTGTGGTAAATACTATGTGATTAGTTTGCATTGGTTTCAGGTTTTCATGCTCTCTCAACCATGTTGATGAATAAGTTGTTTATCTACCAGTGCCTTTTCCACCAATACAGAAGATGATGATAATTTCCAAGAGTATTGCTTTTGTCCTTTAACAGCCTCCAAACTTGACCAGAATGATGCTTATTTTCTCACACAAACCAAAGGACCTGTGGAGGAAACACAGTAACTGGTGAAAGGTAAATATAAAGTATACATCAGGCTTGGTGAACCTGATTGTTTTTCTCTCAGGAGAGCCCTGTATTCACAGCAGTATCTTTGCTTAACAAGTAGATGTGTTTTATGTAATAAGTAGTTGACCAAACTTTGCCACTGGCATTTGTGCTTTTACATGGTCTGAAGCCCGTGGTTCAGGACCAGGTTAAATTATTCCGCTGCTGGGTGTTTTTTGCCTTGTAATTGGCAAAAAGACGTCAGCTAATAAATGTTGTGTGGAAAAACAACAAAAACTGACAATTTTACAGGACTCGAAACAGACATGACAGACTTTGCTCCACATCCTCTCTCTCTCTGGGACTCTGTGTCTCTTTGTCTAGATTAACGTCACTGAGAAAAACACCATGGCAGAAATCAGTGTTTTTAATATAACACTGGACAAAATGTAGTATGTGAAGGATGCAGTGTTTAACATATATACAATCATGTGATAAAAAGTTTTCACAGGACCATATGTTGTCCTGTGAAGAACTAAGGAAACAGTGCATCCATAGGAATTAAAAGGGTAGGTAGCAGACAGGCGCTGCTGTTCAAATGCACTTGATTAATTGATCATCAGCAAGTGTGACCACCTCTATAAAAGCAGAAGTTTTGGCAGTTTGCTGGTCTGGCGCATTCAGGTATGTGTTGACACAATGCCATAATCTTCCCAGGAGTTCATATCTCTGCAAATTCCCCCCAAAGTTAGACCATGCAATGCTCAGAGAAACTGCATAAAACCCAAGAGCTACATCTCAGATTCTACCGGTCTCAGTTAGCATGTTAAATGTTAAATTTCATGACAGTACAATTAGAAAAAGAGTGAATAAGTACAGCTTGTATGGAAGGGTTGCCATGAGAAAGCCTCTTCTCTCTGAAAAGAACATGACAGCACAGCTTAGATTTGCAAAGCTGCATCTGAATGAAACACAAGACTTCTGGGACAATGTCCTTTGGACAGGCAAGACCAAAGTGGAGATGTATGGCCATAATGCACAACCCAGAGTTACACAAAAGCCAAACACACAGCATTTCAGCACAAGCACCTCACACCATTGGGCTTCTTTTGGAGGTACAGGACCTGGACACATTGCAGTCACTGAGTTTATCATGAACACCTCTGTATACTGAAGTATTTTAAAGCCAGGTATGAAACCACTTACCTGTCAGCTCAAGCTTGGATGGCCACGCAACAGGATGCTGATCCCAAGCACAACAGCAAATCTACAATTCCAATTCCAAAACAGCTGGGACGCTTTGTAAAATAAAAATAAAAACACAATTCCTCCATTTTCAAATCTCATAAACCAATATTTTTTCACAAAAGAACATAGAAAACATTTCAAATGATGCAAGTGAGATATGAAAAATACTAGCTCATCTTAAATTTGATGGCAGCACATCTCAAAAAGTTGGGACAATGGCAACAAAATCTGGAGAAGTACCCTAACTAAGCACTCAAAGTGCAATCATTGCATTGTTTCTTTATTTAGATTTTATGCAGCATCTCAACCTTTTTGGAATCAGGGTTGTACAAAAGAAAAGAATCAAGGTGCTGCAAAGCAGAGTCAGAGTTCAGACCTCAAACCTGAAATGCTAGTGGGACCTTTAAAGAGCACAACAATGTGAAAAACTGATAGTCATACAGAAAGAGATTACTTCAAGTTATTGTTGCTAAAGGTAATTTTAAAAGCTATCATGGGGTATACTTCATTTTTTAGAGGACTGCATACAGTCCTGTGAAAAATTTCTTTTTCACAGGACTGTAGAATTCTCACCAGCGTAACCTGCAGCTCCCCTGAGCTCTGCAGAGTTTGCAGCCTGCAACTGTTTTCCTTTACTCTCAACAATGCCCTAACAGGGTTTTTGGCTGAAAAGGCTTGAAGCACTAAACACCAGACTAGGGTAGCAACTATCTAGTGAACACACTGGATTATTTAGCAGTTAAAGAGAAAGATAGCTCTGTCAGGGGATTGTAAAGACCAAAAACCAGACCCCAAAGAGAGTGAATATCAGATTGGATGTTTATTAGGCCAGAAACACTAAACAAATGAAAATGTTGCTCCTTAACAGGTGGATGTGTAAATAAGTAGCTGTTTGGTCACTGACTTTATACTTCCACTGAAATAGGATTTTTCTTTTTTAATTTTATCCATATCAGTATGTTAAAGAAAATATACAAATTCTTAATCAGTAATATGTAATCCACAGAAGTGAGTAATTTGAGTCAAAATTTGGCAGAATCTGCATAAGTATCATTCAGAGCTTTTGTTTCTTTTTTCACCAAAATTTTTTCTGCCACTGTGACCAAGGCAGTTGATCCCTAGGCACTCCGAAGTGGTTGCTCATTGATTACACAACAAAATTGAGATAAATGAATGGACACAGTTCATTTGCTCAAATCTGTTTCACATTTGACAATAAAAAGTGTAACTCAATGTTTTGATGAATTGTTCTCTTCAGATAGTCTAAACTTGAAGTTATAATTATTATTGCTACAAATCTTTTTCAGCTCTTGGATCTGTTTTAAAACAGATTGGAGAGCTGATATGGAATATTTGAATCACCAACTCTCTGCCTGTCATTGGCAACAGAAACATAGGCTGAGAGCAGAGCAGAGGACAAATGCCTAGTTTGACTCCATGACCACTGATCTTACATATGGGGATTGATTTTTTTTTAACAGCAGCATTTGTTAGTCAGATCACCTCACTGTCCCTCTTTTATATGTAGGACTTTCTAATAACCATTGGGTGTCATGGTTGTACAAGAAAGGTGATGGATTATAAAGATAATAGTGCATGGTGGCACTCTGCCGAGAGAGGAGGGAGGGTTGGCTGAGGCAAAGAAGTATAAAAGACGGTGAAGGAGTGCGTTGACCAGAGAGAACTGAGGTGGAAAGAAATGTGAAACAGAAGTACAACAGAAGAGAAAAGAAGGACATTCCTATAGAGAACTCAAAAGCCAGGAATTCACAACTAAGATAGTGCACTCAACACTGAGGTAAGAAAATAAGTTTATTGGACTACACATATTCATGTGTCATCAAACTGTTAAAGTCTGCTGAAATTGTACACAGGGATAGGAATAATAATTCTAGAAAGAAGTTGACAATATTTATGACTGAAAACAATGTAAAGTAAAACAGTCAATTGATTTAGTGGTTAAATTATGTTACAGAAAGTTAAGCCTTCATTCACATTTCAATGTTTTGGAATTTCAGTAGTGTCCTTTATTTCAGGATAACGTCAGTGATATGAGGTGTGCTATTAGTTTTTAAAAAAAATGTATTTTCTTCGACCCATCCTGCTCAATGATAAAGGATGTGTTTATTCACACACTATTCTACAGTGTACAATTTTTAAACTGTGCAAACGCAAACCTTGTGTGGAGAGATTTGGACTGTGTAGCCAGTGTTTCGACAGTGGATGCAGAAATGCTTGAGTATTCCCCTGACAAATAGTGATGACTAACACAGATGTGTAATCTGAGTGGGGGGCTCAGTCCAGCCATGATTTTTTTACTCTGAAACCTCAAAGACAAAAAATGTGGTGAATATGTTTAAAGGCACATTTTCTTACTTTAAATATAAACTATTTCCTTATTCACTTCATTAAAGATTAGTAGTCTAACAAGCTAGTCTAAGTGTCAGTATTTTCTAATTTGGCTCATCTGCAGGTATGCATGGTTTGTATTGAATATTGCAAACATAATTTTTTTTCTTTTTTTACTTCATATTCCTACCAGGAGTTTCTGCTGCCAGATATTATCTTCAGAGAAGTTCCTGGTGTTAAACACACATACCAGGGGTGAAAGTTTAAGTATTAGATGTAGCAGCAGAGTGTGAGAATGTCACTGAAGCCTCTGATCCTCTTCTTAGGAATCACTGCAGCCACTGTTGTTACAGCTCAAGGTTGGTCTCTTTACAAAATGCTGATAAATGATGAAAATGTAGCACTCTCTCAACAAATATATTTTTATTCCAAAGAACAGCTATGAAACAGCTGGAAACCAGGCAATTTCCCCCCTGGGATCAATAAAGGATTCTGATTCCGATTCTGAAACATCACCGACAAATGTCTACATACTGTAGAAGAACACAGACACATAGTCTAAAAAAGTTAGAGCCATGTGTAAAATACAGAGTTTCGTGACTGGTAAATCATTTGATTAACTGAAAATGTTACAAAAGCAGCATATGAGAATTTTTAATGTTGATGACAGCAAAATTTTTCAAAAAAAAGGTTGTGACTGACAAGTTAAATAATGCTAAAAATAGATTAAATTTTAATAGGACAGTGACATGACTGGGTATTAAAACTAGCACCCCTGAGTTTTTCAGAAGTAAAAATAGGGGCATACAGAATTGATAACTGTGAAAGACTGCATAGATAAATAGTTTAGCAAAATAAGACTAAAGTTTGTCAGTCTAAAACTACAAAGAATTTGGGTATGTCACCTGCAGTATAATAATATCGATCTCAGAATGTAGAGAAATCTCCAGATGAATTGCTGTGATTTCCAGGCCCTCAGGAGGCAATGCATTGATGTATTATAAGATTGCATGTATGGACTACAGTGGTTGTATAGTAAAAATTCCTCCATGATCTCAGGAAGACTTCTGAAAACCACTGTTTGCAGCCCCAAAAATTAAATGATAAATGAAATGTTTCATAAAGCATTCACCAACAGCTAAAATTAGGCTCCTATCAGTTAAAGTATATAGAAACCAAAATGGGGTAATTCATTGATTCCCACCTTTTTCGGTGACACAAAATTTTCTCAGTCAGTGTCAAGACTTGTCGGCATTTATATATTTTAAGAAACTGTTTTATACAGCAAGAACTAAAATACAGTTTTAAAATACATATAATGGTATTTGAAGCCATTCCACAAAAATACGCTATACTAAAGATTAATGTTGTTGTAGACACTGAATGAGTTCACAATCAAAAAACTAGGAATTTGATTTTGCTGTGCTTCACTCACACACTTCGTTGAAATAACAACCAGTTCAGTCTCTGAAGAGGCTATGTAGTTCCTGAGTCTGTTTATCTTTGGCGATAAACCAACATTATATGGACCAGCTTATACTTCACTCCACTCCAATGACAAATTTAAAAACACAAAACAGCCATTTGCACAGGGAACATGGAGTATTCCATAGCAAAACACAGTCATGAAGCCAGACATGGCTCTCCAGCTACTCTGCAATAATTCACATGCTCCCCCCCCAAAAAAAGAAAAAGAAAACCAAAAAAATTGGATGAGAGGATGAAAAGGAGTATTAGGACTAAAAATGTGTACATTTACTCAAGTACTTTACTGTATTACAGGTTTAATTGTTCTTTATTTAAGTATTTTTTTTTGTTATGCTGCTGTCCATATCTAGTAAAACAACACGACGAGTTAAAACAATTTATGATGTATGTCTGAATGAAAAATGGATTAAAAAAAATATTATTTGAACATGAGAGTGCCATAAGCGAATAAGTTGAAGTGCTATTCAGGCCATGTTTCTTTTTGCATTCTCTGTGTGTCTAGACAACTATGAGTGGACCACATGGTTCAATGTTGATCATCCTGGAGGCCGTGGAGACTATGAACAGCTGGATGCCATTCGTTTCTATTACCGTACCAAAGTTTGCAAAACTCCAAAAGCAATTGAAGCCAGAACTACTGAATGGGTCCCAGCACGTGACACTGGGGAGACAGTCCACGCAGACCCGACTGTGGGCTTCTGGTGCCTGAATGAGGAACAAGGTCCCCAACGCAACTGCTCTAACTATGCAGTCCGCTTCCTGTGTCCCAGAGGTTTGATCGCCAACAACTTTTATATTCATTCCGTTATTAAAATTTTATCTTAGTTCTCAGTTTGTCACTGCTTACTTAAAGGCTGAATTTATACTGATTCTTGAACCCTTTTCTTTTAATACAAATTCAAATAAATAGTACTTATTTTGGAATACTGGTTTAAGTATGATTTGTTTTATGTTTTTTGTTTTTCCTAGCACAAACCAGTATAAAGATTCAGGGTACATGGGGACAATGGTCAGACTGGAGCCCTTGTCCTGCCCTCTGTGGTCAAGTCGGGGTGCAACTTCGCTACCGAAACTGCCAGTCTGACTTGCTGTCTTGCAGTGGGCCTAAATTAGAAGGACAAGCATGCAAAGGACCTGAGTGCCCAAGGACAGGTGAGCTAGCTTTAGTTTAGCTAGACAGACTCTTCTGCAATTCTCTTGAGTCAAGCCCTGAATTAGCACAATCTGGCGTATAGCACATACAGTATTTGCAAAAAGCAAACATGTAAGCTAACAAATTTTGGACTTCACTTTGTTCTGCTTCTTAGATTGTGCCCTGCAGTGTGTGATGGGGCGAGTGAACTCTGAATGTGATACATGCATGTGTGAAGAGCACATCCTGTTGGGTTCTGTACGCGGCGCTGGTGGTCTCACTGCCAAAGGGGCTACCATCCTTCGCTCTGGCAAATTCCTTACCCTTACAGACCACAACGGACATTTCCGCATACCTGGTGTCTGCCCTGATGGTAACACATCCCTGACAGTCAGCCTTCGGGGCCATACCGCCCTTACTGTTGTCGTGCCCGCCAGCACTGAGCGCACCTCAGTCCTCAGCTTCCAGCTGAAAAGAGCCGGTACAGTAGATGTCTGTGGAATACATTAATATTGTAACTGCATCAAGATAGAGAAGAATAATTTTGAGCTGCATGTGGGGATGCTTAAAAGTAATATATTATTTCTGCTGTTAGAGAAACTTCATGTGTTAAGCAACCCTGAAAGCAAAGTCAGGCGAGAGGGACAAAGTGCGGCCTTCTGCTGCCAAGTCAAAGGAACGCCCGAGCCAGAAAAATACCAGTGGTAGGACTGATTATATTGGAATTTTAAACAATACACCTGTTTTGTCCTGATGAAGCCATTTCCTTTTTTTACTATAAAACAATACATTTCATATCTTTATTTTGCCATTTTTCTTTACTTGTGTATGAACCAACAGGTTTCATAACAACAGTCTCATGGAGAAGAAGTCAGAAAACACTCTGGTCCTTAGAGCCCTGCGCCCTGAGCAGTCTGGGGAATACTACTGCAGAGCAAGTGGTCCAACTGGGGCTGTTAAGACCAAGCCAGCTACTCTCAAAATTTTAGGTGAGTTATTAATAAAGTAATAAATGTGCTGAATACATAGAGGTAAGAATAATATATTTTACTTGAGCAAGGTACGCCAGAACTAAATTCATATTTTTATTTCTACTTGCTAAACACAGGCAAAGATGAGCATTCATGTAACCCAAATCCGGAATCCCACCTCATCCGTCTTCCGCATGACTGCTTCCAAAACAGCACCAGCTCATTCTACTACGATGTGGGCAAATGCCCCTCAAGTAGATGTGCTGAACAGCTTGACAATGGCATCAGGTGTAAAGACAAAGTGGCTTACTGCTGCGGTGTAGCAAAGATGGAGGAGAGACAGCTAACCTGTCAGGGCTACCAACTGCCCACCATGGTGGTGACCAAGTGTGGTTGCCAAAAATGTGTGGACACCAAGGCTATTGTGCACGGCAGGGCCATTGCCGCAGACAATGGTGAACCAATGCGGTTTGGCCATATCTTTATGAATGGAGTCAGAATCGGTCGTACAGGCTACAAAGGGACCTTCTCCATCCAGGTCCCTCCAGACACAGATAGACTAGTTATAACCTTCGTGGACAACATGCAGAAATTTGTCAACACCACAAAGGTACTTACATTTAACGCGAAAGGTGGGGCCGTTTACCACGAGATCAAACTTCTAAGAAAGAAAGCTCCTGTGACTATCAGCTCCACAGAAACAAACACTCTAGCGCTTGGGGAGATGGAGGGGCAGGAGGCAATGGTTCAAATCCAGATTCCTCCCTATTCCTTCTATAAGGAGAATGGAGAAGTCTTCACTGGTAATGTCAATGCTAGTGTAACATTTCTTGACCCCAGAGACATTTCAACAGCTGCTGCAGCTCAAAGTGACCTAAATTTCGTTGGAGGTGAAGGTGACACCCTGCCACTGAGAACTTATGGCATGTTTTCAGTTGATTTTAGAGGTGAGGAAAACAATGAACCGCTGAATGCAGGTGAGGTGAAGGTTTTCTTGGATTCTGCCCAGGTTAAGATGTCAGAGCACCTCAACACCATGAAGCTGTGGTCACTGAACCCTGAAACTGGACTGTGGGAAGAGGAAGGAAGTCTGAAGGTGGAGAAGAAGAGAAGAGGCAAAAGGGAGGAAAGAACATTTTTGATTGGTAATATGGAAATCAGAGAAAGGCGTCTGTTTAACCTGGATGTCCCAGAGAACCGCAGGTGTTATGTGAAAGTGAGGGCCTTCCGCAGTGAACGCTTCATGCCCAGTGAGCAGGTGGAGGGAGTTGTGATCAGTCTCATAAACATGGAGCCCACAGCTGGCTACTCCACCAACCCACGTGCCTGGGGGCGATTTGATAGCGTCGTCACTGGTCCCAATGGGGCCTGTCTTCCTGCTTTCTGCGATGAACAAAAGGCTGATGCCTATACTGCCTATGTTATGGCCAACCTCGGAGGGGAGGAACTGGAAGCTGTCCCTTCTGCTCCCAAACTCAATCCCAACCTCATTGGAGTGCCTCAGCCTTACCTAGGTAAACTGAACTACAGGCGGTCTGACCATGAGGACCCCAGGGTGAAGAAGACTGCTTTCAGTATCAATGTAGCAAAACCAAGTCCCAACACAGCTGAGGAAGGGAATGGACCAGTGTATGCATTTGAAAATTTGAAAGAATGTGAGGAGGCTCCATTCAGTGCAGCGCATTTCCGGTTCTCGAGAGTGGAAGGAGACCGCTATGATTACAACACAGTACCATTCAATGAAGATGACCCAATGAGCTGGACAGAGGATTACCTAAGTTGGTGGCCCAAACCCATGGAATACCGGGCCTGCTACATCAAGATCAAAATCAACAGCCCACATGAGATTAATGTGCGGTCCCGCAATATGGGTGGCACCCACCCCAACACAGTAGGCCAGTTGTACGGCCTTCGAGATACTCGCAGCATCCGTGACATGGACCAGGCATCTGTTTCAGCTGTGTGCCTGGAGTTCAAGTGCAGTGGGATGCTGTATGATCAAAAACGTGTCGATCGTACATTGGTGAAGGTGATCCCACAAGGAAGCTGTAAGAGAGATAACGTCAATTCAATGCTTCAGGAGTATCTGGTCAATCACCTACCCCTAGCTGTCAACAATGACACCAATGAGTTCACCATGCTGGCACCTCTTGACCCTCTGGGCCACAACTATGGAATTTACACAGTGACAGATCAAGATCCCCGCACAGCCAAAGAGATTGCGCTTGGCCGCTGCTTTGATGGCACTTCTGATGGTACATCCCGAGTCATGAAGACCAACGAGGGCGTAGCTCTGACATTTACCTGTGTAGACCGTGAGGTTACACGCCAGAGCGTCTTCCAAGCCCTGCAGAATTCTCAAAGTCAGACAGGAGGATCAAGCCTTGTGAGAGGAGAAGGCAAGCAGAACCAGCGCCGACAGAGGGCCAATGTACCCCGCAGTAGTCGTAGACGTAGCACCAGAAATCCTACAGGAAAACGTGCAAAAGCCAGAAACTAAACACCACAAGTTCAACAAGGAGACCAAATTAACGTCTACAAAGATGCGGCCGGTTGACGTAATTATGCTCTGGTTAAGATATTTTGCCCTCCCCAAACTGATATGTAACTTCCAAGTTGAACACGTTTCTCGCATCGTCAGCTCAAGGAATATGTGTAATGATTTTCTCTTACTTTACATTTTCAACATTACTGTGGTTAATATTTACTTGAAATTGTAAATAGAGTATTTATTACACAAGCATTAAACTCTTTAAGATTCTTCCCAATTATGTTGTAAACAAGAACAAAACAACTTATCCTTTTAACCAGTGATTTATTAAATTAGATGCTTATAAAACACTGCAGTTGCTGTATCTTCCACATTGTATATATCCAATTGTCCATGTAACAATGAAACTGGTCATTTGCTTTAATAAAAAAAAGGAGTAAACACACTCCTTTCAGCTAACTGTAGCCCATATGAAGACATGGTGGGGTGAAGCCCATAAGCCCCCGCTCCTCATCACACTTGATACAAGCCTGCAGAAGCAACAATTAGGAGACCAGTTATTGCAAGTTAATCCACTTGCCTGATCCATACTTTTTTGCATTAGTAGAAATCAATTAGTAAATTTTTGTCATGCACAAAAATACCTATAACCACTTTTTGCTCCATATTTTCAAGGATATTCCAGAGATGTATCAAGAGAATGGCTGTGAGGTTTTAAAGTCACATTTATTATACTTCTATCCCTTTTATCTTACAGTGAATGTCATGTGCTCTGAAAAGTTACTACTACTTTCATGTTGCATCACTCTCCCATGATGCAACCATTCCAGAAATAAAGATGAATAATGGACTGAATAATTGTTCTGTATTTGGCAACCAAAATTACAGATACTATATACACTTGCCTGTAAGAGAACCATCCACAGGTAAGTGAGACCTATAATATATACATGACATTCTGGTTAAAGAATTTGCATAGAACCTTGTGTTTCTATGTCACTAGACTTATAACTGCAATACTGTATCTGAAATTTTGTCAGGAGCAACATTTAATTTAAAAAAAAAAATCCTGCAAAACTCAGACAACAGCAGTTACAATAGTATTCTCCGTTGAGGCTGAGTCAACCAATGGATACCATGCGTTGTGTGTGAGTCGAGGCTGAATGAGAGAGAAAAGGCAATTCCTTATGTATGAACAAAAAGAGTAGTGAGACTGGATGCTCCCTGGTATAGTCCCTCTGGTCATTGAAGCAAAATGAAGGGGGCAACACATAGTTCAGATTTTCCAGGATGGCACTGGACAGCATGAGAAGGTACAGCTGCATTTCTGACAGTTGGGAGAAAGAAAGGGCAGTGGTGATTGGAGCCAGTGTCACATGAAGTCCTCATAGTCTTGGGCGTAGCCTCCATCAAACTCTGCATAGTCAAGGTCATCTCTCATCTTTGCTTTCAAACCACCTCCAGCTAAGACCCCCTTCTTCTTCTTTTTTGCTTTGTTTTGCTGAAAAAGGCAAGAAAAAGTAAAATAAATTATATAACAAATAGATAATATAAATGAATACATTGCTACAAATATGACAGCTAATCAAGTCAAAGCATGTAAATCAAGTAACTAACAGACTTGGCATTTTTTTTCTGACTAGACACTGGTGAAGAGCACCCCCTGCTGAGCATAAACTCTTTATTTCAGCTATAATATATTCAAGTATGAACTGCAGTCACTTACTTTTTCTTGTTTCTGTTTTTCACTAAGTAGGACTGACAGGGAATTGCTGATTTTCTTCAAGTCATCTACTTCCACTGTAAGAGGGAGAAAAATAAATAGCTATTGATCAAGCCTGATTTGAATTAAACCTCAGATAAATAAGAAAACTGTTCAGTACAAACTCTAAGAAGATGCTTTTCTTACATGAAATACAAAGTTCCCGAAACAATGAATCCAAGAAACTTGAATAATGCACAGATTTTTCAAACTGGGTAATCTTTTCTTTGAGCAATTTTTCAAACTCTGTGAAGTCTTCTTTGGAAGATGGACACATGGCATCAATTCCAGCGACACTGTTTGAAGTGCTGCTGACACCTGAAAAACATTTGAAGAGTCACCATCACAAAGACTGTCCACAACAGAGCACACACAGGCTAAACAATCTGCACTGCATGAATAACATTTACTTTTATAATGGTTGAAAAACATGTTCTAGTTAAAAAAAAAAAAAAAAACACTGACCCTATAATATGAGGAACAAGAAAAACAAATATTTTCAGAATCACTGCTTTCTTAAAGCGCGTTTAAAAGTGATTCAACACATTTCACTTAATGCTTCAGAATTTCGTGTCTACTTTTGACATTACACACAATGGATGAGCAATGAATATGGTGCTTTGGGTTCCTAACTTTTTGTCCATTAATGTGATATAGTCAGAGGATTTTGGTGAAAATAAAATTTAAAAAAATAAATCAATTTTTTGTAGATTTTTTGGAGGTGAGGTGCAGTATGTTGTATCTACAGTAAGATAAATGGGAAGCCCATCTAGAAAAGCAGAAGCCAAGGGAGCAGTCAAGCAAAGACTAATCAAATACAGCATGAATGTATTAGTTACACAGCTTCATTTTGTAGCAGATATCTTTCTGATAGAAATGAGTTTTCACAACTGATTTTATACTGCAAACTGATCCTGTCTTACCAAAAGCATCTTTTGCTAGCTCCAAGTCTGCATCTTCCTGTAATTTCTTCACTCTTAACTTTTCTGCAAGTTGTTCTTCAGGAGTGAGCTCTTCTTGCTATAATTAAAGATGCCACATTAAAAATAAAAAAAATTCAGAACAGTTTTTTAGAAAACAAAGGTATTCAAGGAAACAAAAACTCACTTTCTGCTGTAACTCCATGAGCTCTTGTTGTTTTTTCTTTAATCGGTTTTCTTTCTCTTTGATCTTTTCACTCAACTTTTTCTTTTCAGAAACTTTTGTGTCTGCAAATCAAAAGGACAAACAATAAATTAACCATTAATAATATGCAATACATTTGCTTTTGAAAAACAAGTGGCAAGCAAGTACATACCTGGCTTCTTCACTTCGGTTTTTTTCTCCTCCTCTTCCTCGTCATCATCCCAGTTGTCCTATGAGTAAGAAAAACATGTATCAGATGCCGTTTTATAATCCAGGATACACGAGCTATAAAATCAGTTCTCAATTTATCAAAAATGTAGTTTAAAAAACATTAACCTGGTATCCCAGAGTCATGGTAGCATATTAAAATGTCTTCTCTTAGCAATAACTCAACACCTGAAGACATTATTTTAACTGCTATATAATTACAACAAAAATGTCTTAAGTATATTTTCTCCACATTTAGGCCAGATTATTCTAGTCAGTCTGTTAGATTTTGTCCTAATTTCGGTGATGAAGTGAAGACATTTCTAAAGCCATTCACAGCAAGATCCTGATGCATCACATGGGCAATAATGCAATAACCTAGTTTATTATCTTTTGGTGTAATCAGAGAATAATGCTTTTTTGTTCTAAAAATC
Source organism: Etroplus canarensis (assembly GCA_015106775.1). Lineage (NCBI taxonomy): Eukaryota > Metazoa > Chordata > Actinopteri > Cichliformes > Cichlidae > Etroplus > Etroplus canarensis. Next base: position 29,370 of record VUQH01027175.1, read on the forward strand.
CTTGCTGTCAACTGAAAGAACTATATGAACTATAGTCTGCAGTTCCTAACAATCATGAGTTAAGCTACTTTTAATAATTTACTAACCCATGTATGGTTCTGCATGAATCTTTCATGTTGTAATACAGTATACTGATTGTATATGAAGGTTTACACCTTTGCCCCAAACGCAGAAGGTTCCTGGTTCACAACCAGGAGGAGACACAAGCCTAGCTTTGGGAGTCATGAACTAAAGCGCAAGAGATAAAAGGAAGCATTGCATGAGGAAGGATGTGCTAAATCATACATGCAAATGCATCTGCTGTGGAAACCCACTATGGGAAAGCGAGAAACCAAAGGTACCCAGAGATATAATCTGTCAAAGAAAGTCTCACTAGTGTTGGGTGGGTTGTGTAGGATGACTAATACAAAAGAAACATATTTAATCACATCAAAGCAAGCAAATCAAGTACAAGCTATCATATATAGCAATCATGTACAATAAATCTGAATCAATAAGAAAACACTACTCACTTTTGATTGCAAAATTTAATACAGACACAGCCTTTTCCATTTTGAGGATGTCAACAACAACAACGGGATACAATCCCCCTGGGATTACAAATTAAACTTGAAGCACTATAGCATAAACCTCTACCAAGGTCAGGTGTGCCTCACAGCCAAATAGTTTAGAAGATTACCTTGAAAATTTCTCCAAATTGAAGTGTACCACACCCCACACCAAAAAAAAAACCATTAAAATCTGTTCATAACTTTTTTCAGTCATACTGACAAACTAACACCGGTGAAAACAAAACCTTCTTTATTAAGGTAATTGCCTCGAGCAGTAATTAATTATGAGCTAATCTCCGATTTCAACAACAATGTCCCCGTTCTTTCTAAATAAGACCGGTTGCAGTATACAGGACATACAACCATTTGTTTCTTCATTTTGGACACCATACGTGGCCTCAAACGGGAGAACTGACGAGGCCTCTGCCAGCACTTTCCACAGGGTCAATTCTCTGAGGTTTACGGACAAACACTGACAGCTTTCACGCTAACAGCCACCTGTGTTACGGCATCAGCTGAACAGCGGCTTCCTACCGCCGCACTCCTGTTGTAAAGTCGGAAAGTTCTAGGCCTGATTCTTGGCTGAGTTGAGTCATCAACCCAGAGGATGATTTCATGTGAATGAGGCTCAGGCTAGCAAATGTTAGCACAGCTAGCGCCGCCCCATGCTGAACCAGCTGTGGGAATCCCAGAGTGGGTTTAATTGTGCTAACCTCCAATAATAGTTTAATTTAACCAGCTCTGGGCAATGATGTGACAAGTCTTTTATTCATCACACAGGTTAACACTGAGGTCACCTCACATTAGAGCTCATTTTCATGTCAGAGCTAGCGAATTTGCTAGCTGAGTGGCCCGTCCGGCGAAAGCTTAGCTTAGAGCTACGTTATCAAAATTTAGCCCGGCTTTCCACGAATGACGCCGCTAAATGTATATTTACAAATGAAAGCAAGCGCGATCGCAAGCCAAAAAGACGTCTAATGCGCAACTGTCGACTGGCACGCTGTCATTTATTGTATTAAAGCCCGCTGAAACTCTATCAGTAGCACGTCGTTAGCTGAGCTGGACTTTCTGCAGGCTGCCTGATGGAGCCACATGAGTTAGCATGAAGCTAACAGAGGTTCGGCTTACAGGCGCCCGGCCAGCTAACAGCTCGTAAACATTCTGGCAGAACGTCGCTGATATAAACACCAGCTCGTACTGTATTTGTCATATTTTTTTTTACCTTAACATCCTCCTCTTCGTCCTCGCCTTCCCATTTGTCCAGCGCTGCCGCCTTTTTAATCGGCTCCTCCGGCTCGAAGTTATCAGCGTCTGTAAAAACATGACGGAGATTAGGTCAGTCCACATTTAGCTGCTCGGTTTAAAAAACAACGACTGTATTAAGCTCGTAAAACAAAAACTGCAACAAGCCAACGCTGTACAAATATCCATCGTTTCCAACTTAGTTTCTTACCCCAGTCCGCCATGTTAGCTGTGTTGGTTGTGTTTGACTGGCTTGTCTTACTGTACAGTCTGTTGGCTGCGTTTACAAACAGCTCCCACCTTCTGGGAGGCGCTCCCAGCATATCTAACGCCCACAGAAGGACTTCTGACAGCACGACCACTACATCATTATTGTGATAATGATTTTTACTCATTTAAACTGTAACAAGAAGCTGCTAACTCATTGAAACTACTTTTGGCTACAACATATTTTAAGTGGAACATTTTACAATTTAGGTAAAAATAATAAGGTCTGGTACTTTAATAGCACTTTTCTACTCTAACTGAGCACTCAAAGCGCTGTTTAGTACAAGCCCCATTCACCCACCCACACAGCGCTTTATTTTATGCCTTCAACACATTTCAGCAGTGATGGACAATATTTGAGATAAAAGTGTACATATTCTGAGTCAAGTATTACTCTGGTCTGGCTGTTGGCAGCTCAATTTTTGAGGTCCTGCAGTGACCAATTTTTGACCCAGCAAGCGGTGTCCTAGTTTCAACTCTGTTTGCTGGGAAGTGAGCGGGGACGGTGGTGTAACGGTTAAAGTGCCGAGCTCGTGACTGGGAGGTTGTGAGTTTGAATCCTGGTCAGACCTCCACTGCGCCAAGACTCTTGGGCAAGGTCCCAACTGCAAGTGTGCCTCTGTCTACCCAGCAGTAGAAATAGGTACCAGTCAATACTGGGAAGGTAACCTGCGATGGACTAGCGTTCCCTCCAGGAGGAGTGTGACTCCTAAGTTGCTTCACGCTACAGAAACTGAGGATAAGCTCCGGCCTGATGAGCCAGTAGGCTTGGGTGTAAAAGTCCAACGTACTTCACCTTGCTGGGAAGTGAAAGTTGCCCAGTTGAATTATTGATTAAGTTAAAGTATTAGAGTGCTGTGTTTATTTAGAAAGCATATGAAAATTTTAATTCATGCTACAGATTTGCAACTCTAAAATAATTGGAACAATAACAGAGTAGCAAACAATATCAGCCACACAGTGTAGAAATATCATAATTTTTTAATGGCCAGTAGGTACAAGGCCTCTTGAACTACTGTATATATTTGTGCAGCATATTCTTATTCTCAATGCTAATAAGAGCTCCCTTTGCATTTTGATTACTGTAATGTTAGTGGTGTTAGCACCCAACCTATACTAAACGTTAAAGACAAGTTCTCTATTCTTTTCTGATTACCCATGTCATATCCTCTAATACATTCAGACAAAGATGACATAGTGCTAAAGAAGCAAGGCTTTGGTTCCAAGGTATCAGAATATGTGTATGAAAATTGTGTTCATAGCCTGTATGAACTCTCTTCCTTTTTATTAAAATACAAATCAGATGAAAATACTGCATATTTTTCTTTACATTTTAATGCCTGTGGTATGTTTGAATCCCATAATTTTTTTGTTAAAATCCAATTTTCATCAGCTGTCTTCAGAGCAAAAGTAGCATATACTGCACATTTACAGAAATGTAGTGGAATCAAAAGCACCATATTTGTCTTTCTCAAAATAATGCTCAAAAAATGAAATTAGCTAAATTTGCTTCATGACTTTCCACCCCTGCATTTTAACTATTACACATTCACACTCTGATGGATGCATCAGGAGCAATCTGGACTTCCATGTCTTGCCTAAGGATGCCTCAACACGTAAGCTGGAGTAGCTGTTGATCAAGCCAACGACCTTCCGATTTGAGGACGACCTGCTGTACCTACTGAGTCACAGCCACCCACAAGCTTATAGCACCTGTGATTCCAAGATAGACACTGTATTCATTCCCACAGGGGAAATTCAGGGGGGTCAAGGGGGTCTCCCATCCATGTACTAACCAGGCTCAACCCTAATTAGCTTCCGAAATCAAACAAGATCAGGTGTGCCCAGGGTGGTATGGCCATAAGCTGAAGTATTACTTATTAAGGTAAGAAATCAAAAAGTAAGTTTGACTTGCTTAAAAAATCAAAACACTGTCTTACAATCTTAAAATGCTGATTCATTTTGATCCAGTGCACATTTTAACCTAGTATCTCATAATGGAGTAGAATAAACATAATGAATTAAAATACTTGAATTCCTTGTGTGAAGGAACTTGTACTGCAGATGTTTGATATTAATGAGAACTCTAAGAGATGGTGGATGATATTTACCCAGTGATATATTACAATAAAAACATTCCTACATCAGCATGTTAAATCAACAGTCAACATGGACAGATATGGTTTTCTTAAGAAAACTAAACCGGGGGTCTGGAGCCACATGTGGCTCCAGACCCCCGGTTTAGAGCCACATGTGGTGCTTTTTGCCCACCTCCAGTGGCTCCCTATAACTTTGACAGACACAAAGGTCTGTGCATCCTTCCATAGATATGCGTCTCCAGACCATCACTGACCCACTACCAAACCGATTATGTTGAATGATGTTACAGGCAGCATAATGTTCTCCACGGCTTTTCCAGACCCTTTCACATCTGTCAAATGTGCTCAGGGTGAACATGCTCTCATCTGTGAAAAGCACAGGGCACCAGTGGTGGACCTGCCAATTCAGGTATCCTATGGCAAATGCAATTTGAGCTCTGCGGTGCTGGGCAGTGAGCACAGGGCTCACTAGAGGATGTTGGGTCCTCAGGTCACCCTCATGAAGTCTGGTTCTGATTGTTTGGTCAGAGACATTCACACCAGTGGCCTGCTGGAGGTAATTTTGTAGCGCTCTGGCAGTGCTCATCTTGTTTCTCCTTCCACAAAGTAGCAGATTAAGGTCCTGCTGATGGGTTAAAGACCTTCTACAGCCCTGTCTAGCTCTCCTAGAGTAACTGCGTGTCTCCTGAAATCTCCTCCATGCTCTTGAGACTGTGCTGGGAGACACAGCAAACCTTCTGGCGATCTCACGTATTGATGTACCATTCTGGAGGAACTGGATTACCTGTGCAACCTCTGTATGGTCCAGGTATCGCCTCATGCTACCAGCAGTGACACTGACCCTAGCCAATGCAAAACTAGTGAAAACACAGTCAGAAAAGATGAGGAGGGAAAATGTCAGTGGCTTCCACCTCTAAAACCATTCATGTTTTGGGGGTCCTCTATTTTTTGCCCCTCTAGTGCACCTGTTGTTCATTTCATTTACACCAAAGTAGCTGAAACTGATTAACAACCCCCTCTGCTACTTAACTGACCAGATCAATATCACAGAAGTTTAACTGACTTGATGTTACACTCTGATTAAAAAGTGTTTCTTTAATTTTTTGAGCAGTGTAATTTATGCCTATTAGTGATATTGATAGACTAATTTATACTTAATAGGTCTTGTCACCTGCATACTAAAGCCCAAATATCTTTTGCAACTCCATACAAATTTTGGGGTACAATAATTGCTCAAAATTAGCTCTTTTGATAGTAAAGATGGTCGACCCCTGCCTTAAACTGAAACAGTAAAAGGGGTGGTCATGGTGTAGAGGAGGTGATTGTGGACTTTTGCTACAGAACTTCTTCTTCTTCTTTCAGCTGCTCCCGTTAGGGGTTGCTACAGCGGATCATCTGCCTCCATCTCACCCTATCCCTCGCATCCTCTTCCCTCACACCAACCCTCTGCATGTCCTCCTTCACTACATCCATGAATCTTCTCCATGGTCTTCCTCTTCTCCTCCTGCCTGGCAGCTCCATCCTCAACATCCTTTGTCCAATATATCCACTATCCCTCCTCTGAACATGTCCAAACCATCTCAGGCTTGCCTCTCTGACTTTGTCTCCAAACTTCTCAACATGAGAAGTTTGGATAAAAATTTAAACCTCAGGTGTAATGGGATGATGGGATGACAATTTGGAATGGTGAACAGGGTTGGAGTCTAGTGGGGAAAACTACAGAAATAACAAATAAATAGTCAATCACAGGCAGATTGGTTCAGTTTAATTAGATCCATGTCAATCACATCACAGTGTGCACAACAATGCAAAACTCACAGCAACAATAGTCTGAGGTTGATCAATACTAATAAGGTGCTTTTGAACATTGTGTTATTGTTTTGTAATCAAGATAACTCAAGGTGGATATAAATGTAGAAAGCAATATAACTGCTACTCACATAAATAAATAATTTCACAAAAAATAGATAACTTTGTACAAGTGCAACATTTTTTTCTCATAACAACTCCATAATAATTATAACCTAACCACCATAATTTTTGAGTTTCATGTCTAGGTATGGCTTCACATCCCTGAGAAGGATATATCGGGACAGTAAAAGGTTTATGCTGGTTTGTAAAAAAATATTGGATAGAATTTATGATTAGAATATACATTTTCCTCTCTGAAATTAAACTAATAGATTTGTTCTTTCAGTGCTATACGTGGATGTCAAAATGATTGCTGCACAAGATTAAATTACAATATCTTTGAAAACAGTATATAGAAATCATAAAGTGTTGCTAAAGAGGCATAGTGTTGCACATACAAATAATTATCATGTGGGTGAAGAGGTCTCCTGATTCAGGTGGGGTGAGCGGGGTCATGTGCCAGGGAAGAGCAGGGCAGTCAGCAGCATCAGCAGTCCCAGTATGAAACACAGGGGACTGGTTCTCAGTGCCAATCCCACTGGCCTCCCTACAGGAACACAGAGAAACCAATATAAATGTAGAGCCATGCAAAATAGGATTCCTGTAGATTAAACCTTTTGTATATCAACAGAAAAAACACTTACATTACATTACAATAAGGACTTTCCTAGTACATAAAGTGCCCATGCATACAGTAAGTGATGGTGTTAATAATTTCTGTTAGAAAAGAAATGGCATTAGTAACTGCTGAAGAAAAGACTCCAGATCCCATTTTTAAAGAGTTTGTTGTGGCAGTGCATCTAGAGAAAAAAAAAAAATCCCCTCTCGCCCCTGCGGGCGGTCTATCCTTCAAGCTCGGGTCCTCTACCAGAGGTCTGGGAGCTTGAGGGTCCTGCGCAGTATCTTAGCTGCTCCTAGGACTGTGCTCTTCTGGACAGAGATCTCGGATGTTGTATCTGGGATCTGCTGGAGCCACTCGCCTAGTTTGTGAGTCACTGCACCTACTCTGATTACCACTGGGACCACTGTTACCTTCACCCTCCACATCTTCTCAAGCTCTTCTCTGAGCCCTTATAATGCAGCTGGATAGCATAGTGGTAAGACTACAGGCCTTTGGAACGAGAGTTGCAAGTTCAGATCCCGCCTGGGGCATCTGTATCCAGTAAGGGTCTCAGGCCCCATGCCAACCAAGCCTACTGCAGACATGAGCGAGAGAGATAAATATGAAGCCATACTGGCTCAGACGTCGCCCGGATTAACGAGGTCTGTGTCAAGTGTTGAGGAACCAGGGCACCCTGATAAGAAGCGGGCTACTGGAACAAGAAGGCATTGGTGGACAAGA
>VUQH01027178.1:0-17457 GCA_015106775.1 Etroplus canarensis
TTTTTTTTTTAAAAAAAAAAGAAATATTTTTTTAAAAAAAAAATTTTTTTTTTAAAAAAATATAATTATATATATATATATATATATATATATATATATATATATATTTATTTTTTTTTTTTAAAGGTGGGTCTTTAACTTTGAAAGGACCTCGATTCCGCTTCCGGTTTGCGCTCTAACTGCCGCTAGCTTGCGCGGAGCAATCGGTCCCGGCTCAGCATCCAGCCCTCACACCGCTGACAGGTTCCTCGCCCTCCGGCTCTTCTGCTCGCTGACTCTGTTGGAAGCAGGTGTGACCGCGGCCTCTGGGACTTCCGGCCGCTCGTTTCGCATCCCTGCGTAAACAGGCGGACTTCGCGCTGCGGAGGCTTGGAGGATGAACCCCCCGTGTGCCCGCTGTGGCAAGATCGTGTACCCGACGGAGAAAGTGAGCTGCCTGGACAAGGTGGGAACTTTTGTTTTTGGGGGTAAAAGAGGCGGAATGATTCACTTATCGTGATTAAAACGCCTGAAATTTAGCGCACAACTTCAAACTGGAGAGGAGGGGATCTTAAGATTTAAAAAGTTGTCGGTGAAGCAGGGATAAAAAGTTATATTTGACGCGGTTTTTAAGCTTGAGACATGCACCCCGACACATCAGAGGATTATATAATGACAGTAGAATGAGAAGAAGCCAGTGTGAGTTTCTCAGCCTGTTTGTCCAGGAAAAAGCTCTGAGGACTCATTCTGAACCTCAACTAATGTAGTAATACTGTACTGTACTCCAGCGCACACCATATGTGTAGGTGCGTGTTTCATTTAGCACTATTTTCTTTCATCTTTTTTGCCTCTGATTGTTAAAAATAATGATAAAACATGCCTTTTTATGCTCCACTTCCCTCTCCTAAACTGTAGCTGTATTTGTGATCTGATATTTTTTTTAATAAACATAACAGATCCAGAAATATTGTGACAAAAAAAAAAAAAAACCAAAACTGCTGACTACCATTCAGATAAGTGCCTGTGGATGTGCCAGGGGTGTTTTGGACCATCTTCACCTTTAAATGCTGGTGTCCATGTTTGCGTGGTAACACCTCTGTAATAGTCACTTGCATAATGGTGCTGAATTATTAAAATATCTTCAGCAGGCTCATGCATTCTCCTTCTGTCCTGTGAGGCATCAGGTGACACAACAGCACGTAGGCAGCACCGCACATAATATTAGCTCCCATCTTTCATAACAAGAGACTCGCGTTTTTACAAATCTGTAAGAAATAAGCTGATTTTGAACAGCGAGGGGAAAAAAAAAATGTTAATATCCAGCTTTATTATTGTGAGATGTCAAAAATCAGGGGAATGTGGTTCAGGAAGAAAGCGCAGTCTGGACTGAACGTTACCTTCCAGGCTGGGATGAAGAGGCTGTGTGAGAGGCAGTGATTTCGAGGAGGAGGCTGGCAAAGAAACAAAGAAGTGTAAGGAGAATGTGAGAAAAGAGTGTGTGTGGGGGGGGGGGGCGAGAGAAAGAGAGAAGTTTGCCGAGCGAGGGCTTCCCTGCTGTCCCTTGCAGTATGAAAGGCCTTTTAATCAGACGTTTTGCGGGCGTCACCTTGTTTTACATTTTACCAGCAGGTCCGAGAGCAAAACTGGGGAAGTCACGGAGCTTCCTAACTGAAAGGTCATGCGCAGTCAGCATTAAAAATAACAGTGTGTGTGTCCAGAGAGAAGGTGTGGCAGTTCTTGTCTGTCAGCGTTTGCTCATCAATATTTGTTACACTGATAAAAACTTCTGTCAGTTCTGATGTGGTACTTGAACCTTTGGCTGTGGGTATCATTCAGTACGAAGTACCAGCACCCGAGTTAAATTAGTAAGCTTTATTCCTCTCTGTGAGGAAGAAACTCGGTGAAATTCTTCAGGCATGACTAAAGCCTTGCTTTCCCAACTGTGTTATCAGAAAAAAAGTAGCAAATTATTACATCCATGAACCTAAAAGTACAGATTGAAAAGGTTGGGATGCTGTGATAAATAAATAAGAACACAATGCAGTGATTTGCAGATCTTTTTAACCCAATATTTCACATTGCAGAAAAGAACACAGGAAACATCAAATGTTGAAAGTGAGACGTTTTACTATTACATGAAAAATACAAGCTCATGTCGAAGACCGCAAGTAACCATTTGTAACTTCGTGTAATTGTTCAATGTTGCTGTGAAGAAATATACCACACTGAAACTGGATCCATCTTTTTGAAACAGCCTGCATTTCATTAAACCTGCAAAGTATGACGTACATAAATGGAAGGTGAGAGAAATAAAAATGGACATAGAGCATTTGTTATAATTTAAGGAGGACTTTATCCGCTGCAGGATTTTAACAAGAAGCAGAGTTCCCGATGATGCCATCAGTCCTGAAAACAATTGTACCATAATAATTTTACCCCATAATGTGATTCCTTGACCATAAAAATTGAACCCTGGCACCTGGAAACCCTTTGATATCACTGTTCTTTTGAAAGTTATTAAAAAAAGTAAGTACCTTCAGCTGTTCCCTTGTATTCTCCTCAAGGGGTCACCACAGCAGATTATCCTGCGTTAGTAATTTGGCAGAGGTTTTACACTGGATACTCTTCCTGACACAACCATCCATGGTGAGACGGGCTTATGTCCCCACCTGGAATCGAACAAGGGACCTTTCACTTGTAAGGCAAATGTATGAAGCACTACATTATAGGGAGGCTTGAAAGTTATTAAAGAAAAATAATTTTTCAGTAGTTAAGATTTTAAGATTTGGCTCTTGCGCCATAACTAATGAAGATACGTAAAATGTGTTGGCGCGCTACGAAATCCACAGAGTTTCAGCTACAGTTTAAAGTCAGTTGCAAGTCTGTAGCATTATTTGCTAACTCCCAGTAATAAATTCCTCATCAACCCTCTATACTTCAACATTCTGGATCAGAAGATCCTGAATGCTGCTTGGGTCCTGAGCAAACCAGAATGGTGGACAATATGGAGATGTTATCAATTTTTATGCAGATATTGTAGCCATTATTTATGGAACTGGAACCAAATTTCTTAAGAAAAAAAATTTAATTCCTGGATCTGGATCATGACCCGGATCACCTCCAGAATTTAATGGTTTGTTCCTCATGCATTCCTCAGTAGATTTTTTTTTAAAATTTTAATTACATACTGTACATCAGCAGTAAGTTATTAGATGCAGTGAAGAGAGATTTGTGTCAGGTGGACAGTTTGTAACTGGAAATATAAATTTGTCTAAAAGGACGTAAACATTATTTCTTGACATATGTCTTATAGTATTTTACCAGCCTGACCATGTCTTAGTGAGGCTTTAGATCTTCCTGCACACCCAGATTCAACAAACAGTTAACAAATGGTTAAACTTTGACGAGAAAGGTTTGTGGTTTGGAACAGCATTTTATTAAGGACAGGTTTAAGAAAGACTTTTACTAAAATTAGACATGTCCTTCGAGTAATGTGCAAAGTTTAACCTGGTACAGCTTCACTGTGGATTTGCATTTTGACACATCCTGCTCTTTGATGGCACTCAAGCAGAGGATTAATACTGAAGTCATATGACCATGTTAACATCTCCAACACATAATTTAGTCACTTTCTAAGGATTTGAATAATCCCAGAACAGGACAGATGGAGGATGATCTGAACTAGATATTAACTGAGCAAACAGAGCTGTGTCCATAACATTTTCTTCTGAATTAATGTCCGTTTACATTTAGCTTCTTTCTGTATGTATATGTGGATCGTGAGAGTCCAGTAATAATAATAATAATAACCTAGACATTTAAGGTTCTTTCTTCATTTGTAAAAAAGCAGTTTGGCATGAAGTTTCTGAAGCTTTCAGTCATATAAGATGGAGTTGTTCAGTAAATTTGCTGGTGATCTTTTGGTTGTTATCATGTGATCAAAGCATTAATGCTCATGTGATGACAAGCGGCATGAGAAGTCAAAGTATCTAATAGGACTCCCAAGTTTAGGCACACGTAGTCATCAAAATGGATCAGCAGAGAGTACTAGGATGAACAAAATGAGTTGTATGTGAACACAACCAAAACCCATGGCTTCCCAGGAGCCAAATGTCAGTGACCTGGAGTGGATATTTATATCTGATGCCTCTCTTGCCTGAGAGTAAGGCTGTCAGGCACCATGATAGCTCACCTGGCTGAGCAGATGACCCATGTTCTAGAAGCTGTAGCTGTAGCCCAGACCATTTCCTGCATGCCACCAAACCTTTTTCTTTTCCCATCTAATAGTAAAGTAAAAAAAAATGTCCCAAAAGAATAGGGCTGTCCTTCATGTCTTTTGTTTAGGCTCAGCATCTTCATTAATAATGAACAGGCGATACTGAGGGACAGAGCAGGTTGGACGTGTGGGATTTGGGTTTTTTGCCATGGCAAGACATCTGCTTGTCCATCCATTATTCCGCAATACTAGAATTATTTTTGCTCCTGGTATTGGTCAGAGTTTAATGAAACCTGCGCTCAGTGATCACCCAAACTGTGCTGAAGGTCAAGATCACATTTGTTGTTTTGCATGTTTTCATTTTCACAAGAATCGCTACTCCTCCTAGAATATGGTCAGATTTTTTTTTTAAAGATGTCTTTATTAACAGTTCTAGAGCAAAAACAAACAGCCAGACTAGTTAGAAAAAAGTAGCTGTTTTAGCTGAATTATAAAGTGAACAACCACTCAAAACAATTGGATCTACCTGCAGGGGGCACGTAGCCTTAGACTCAGGGGAGTTACCTCATATATAGCCACAGTGCTTGATGGTACAATATGTACTGTTTGCTGTATTCTCCCCAAGGGGTCACCACAGGGCATTGACCCGCATTAATAATTTAGCAGAGGTTTTATGCCGGATGCCCTTACTGACACAACCCTCCATGGTGAGAGGGGCTTGTGTCCCAACCTGGAATCAATCGGGGACCTTTCACTTAGAGTCTCCAAAAATTATTGAAAAGGTTTTAGAATGAAACACCACAAGTATGAAAATTAGATACTTTATCGCAATAGGGGGAAATTTTACATAATGTAAACAAATGCAGGTTAAAAGAGTGTATTAGAGTCACCAACAAGGGAAGTTAGTGTTTATTTTAACAGTTGTAGTGTTTGTTAGAGTATTAAAGCTCAGCTGGCTGGGTGACCAGTTAGCCAATACCATGGTGAGTCATCCATCCATCTATAATTCGCAAGAATCGCTAGTCAGATTTTAGTAAAACTCACATACAAACAGTTTTGCTTACAGGAGGGGAAAGGTCAAGGTCACATTTGTTTTTTAAGGGCGCTTTTCATTTTTTACAAGAATTGCTACTCACAAGAGTGTTGGATTGTAATATTCATAAAATTAATATCTACGTGTACCAGTCTGCCATCTGTATGTAAATGCTACTATTAGGTTTGTTTATTGCATATTAATGTCTGAAGCAAGGTGAGAGCCAGTTGAGAACTAGGGCCGTAAAGGGAAGTGACCAAACGTGAAAGCTGGAAACTGATGAAAACCCACCAAATGAAAAGCCGAACAGCTAAATATGCGACTACTGCTTGTAACCAGGTTGTATTACACAACCAAAACTTCATACTTGCGTCATGTAATGGCAGCCAAGCAAACAGTATAAAAGGTGGACACAACTTCCTCATCTGAAAAAAAAAACCCACACTTAAAGACTTAAACCTGCATTCTGTTTAATGGCCACTAGGGGTTTGCAAAAAAAAAGACTTCCAGTACTGTAGAAGTCTATGTAAAACTGGTCATCTCTCCTGACCTCTAAGCACTTTTTTGAAGAGTTTATAGGCATAGTCAGTCATGTACGGTCATACTGAATAAAACATTGAGATCATTTTGTATATTTTGGTCATTCTAAGCATCAAAAAGATGGCGTCACACTCAGAGCCACTTCTTGTTCTTGACATCCACTTTCAGAACACCAAAATGGCGATGGTAAGGTTTCATAACAAGACCTTGCAAACCAATACATGATGTCATGGTGGCTTCATCCATCTTTTATACTGTCTATGCAACCAAGCCATTACTATAATGACTGAGCAACCTAACTCACTGAGGAAGACCGCAGGATGAAGCAGAAAGCTTCAAAAACACACCGTAAAAAGACACTGAGATTTCAGAAACCTGCCAACTCCATACCTGACTCCATAACCATGGTTTGGTTCATGCCGCAGTTTTTGTTTAGCCGGGATAAAAAACACAAAATGGGAAAGAGGCCAGAAGACTTGATCACGAACGAAAAATAGTCACAATTCTGATGCACTTCCAGTTCACTCATTTCCTGAACATCTGTAAGTATTACATCTTTCACCAGAGTGAAGTGTATGTGGCTGTGGATGTTTGCTTTGCGATTTTGGTCTCGGTTTCAGGATTATAAACGCCCTACTGATATGTGTGTGAATCCATGTGTCTCTTCAGAACTGGCACAAAGGATGTTTCCACTGCGAAGTTTGCAAGATGACGCTAAACATGAAGAACTACAAAGGCTACGACAAGAAACCCTACTGCAATGCGTGAGTCCTGAGTCTCTCTTCCTCTCCCTACTTTATAAATAACACCACATATTCTCAAATGTTTTGCATGTTGTGCAGTATAATGGTATGTTTGCAGAGTGCTTATCTAACCTCATTGGGATTGAAGTGTTACAATTATACATCCATGAACAGTCTGTGAGTATAAACAGCATCCACTGGCTGTAGCTGCTGTGTTATTATCTGCAGGCAGTTCATATCTGTGTGGTGATCCTTTCAGGTTTTTATAGCAGCGGTGGTTTTGGTTTTTGGTTGGTTTCAGTGGTTTTGGTTGCGAGCCCAGCCCTGCTTCGCTCCCCAACTGCTGCTTCTCCTGCAGAGGATTTCACTTCACTGTTAGCATGCTCTGCTTGTTATTATCTTGGCAGCTGGATACACAACACTGCCATTTATTGCCAGTTGAGAATATTTAGTGTGCATTGCCAGACCTTCAAAGACAAGATTAAACCCCCACCCGAAGGTTTCAAGACTTGGATGTGCATTTAATGTATGACGGGGAGAAATTACTGTTTGTTGTGCAGACCTTGGGGTTGTATCTATTCAGAGAGGTTATGGCTTTGATTCTTGTCCCTGTTACTGTTATTTTATAGTGTTATAATGTGGATGATCTAACAGTTACAGCTTGCAGTATCTGTCCTCGTTGTTACGTGCTCTAGAAAATAGCACCGACCATTCAGCCTAAACACAAGACTCCATTTATTTCCACACCTTCCTTGTGTCTGCTGCTTCTCACTTAATGCACAGCTGAAATAACAAAAAGAAATCCCATTTGTAAATACGCTGTGTGGACAAAAGTATTGGGCCACACCTCATAATCATTTAATTCAGGTGTTTCATTCAGTTCCATTGCTACAGGTATATAAAATCAAGCAACTAGTCGTGCAGTCCGCCTTTACAAACATATGTTAAAGAATGAGTTGTACTAAAGAGCTCAGTGAATTCAAGTGTAAATGTAATAGGATGCCACCATCGCAACAAATCAGTTCATGAAGCTTATTCCCTGCTAGATATTCCATAACCAGCTGTTCTTCTTCTTCTTCTTCTTCTTCTTCTTCTTCTTTCGGCTGCTCCCGTTAGGGGTCACCACAGCGGATCATTTATGAATCCGCATATTTGATTTGGCAACGGTTTTACGCCGGATGCCCTTCCTGACGCAACCGTCACCATTTACCCGGGCTTGGGACCGGCACTAGGAGTACACTGGTTTGTGGGCCCCTGTGGCTGGTTTATTCCACAACCAACTGTAAGTGTTATTACAATAATGCAAAGTGGAATCACAGCAACTCAGACACATACAATTACAGGATGGAGTTGCCTACATTTTGCTGACTCAGTAACTGCAGAGTTCCAAACCTCCTCGAGCATCAACATCAGCATAAAAACTGTGCGCCGGAAGCTTCATGTTATGGGTTTCTATGGCTGAGGAGCTGCATGCAAGCCTTACATTACCAAGCACAATGCCAAGCATTGGATGGAGTGATGTAAAGCACACCACCAGTGAACTATGAAATGGAAATGTATTCTGTGGATTGATAAATCACGCTTCTCTATCTGGCAGTCTGATGGATGAGTCTGGGTTTGGCAAATGCCAGGAGAACATTACCTGCCTGACTACATTGTGCCAACTGTAAAGTCTGGTGGAGGAGGGATGGGGTTGTCTTTCTGGGGTTGGCCTGGGCCTCTTAGTTCCAGTGAGGGGAAATCTTAATGGTTCAGCTTTTCAACACGTTTTGGACAATTCTGTGCTTCCAACTTTGTCAGAACAGTTTGGGGAAGGCCCTTTTGTGTTCCATGGCGACAGTGCCCCAGTGCACAAAGCAAGGTCCATTAAGACATGGTTGAATGAATTGGTTGAATTAAACAAATTAAATAAATGCTTGAAGGGAACTGAATATTGCATTTCTTGTAGTTTTATTAAAAAAACTAATTTTTTGACTCCAAGCCAGCAGTTGGGAGAACAAGAACACTTTGCTCAACTCACCCTCCTGTCAGACAAACTAACACGGACCTACTCACACAAACACAAGCTCACAACAGTGGATTTAATGTCAGAGGTGTTAAATAGACTTTTGACCCATTGAGATTAAAAAGGTGTTTTCTCTGAGCTGGTGGAACACATTACTTTGTTTCCTCTGAGACGTCTCTTGTTTTCAACAAACAGCACTTTAAACCTCAACAGGTCACTCAAAGTGGTCTTGTTATGTAAAGGCAAAACAGCAAAACTGTTGCACCTTTATGCTCGAGTGGTAGCTTTCTGGTTTTTATACCAACATAATTTTCTAATATTTCTGTGGTGCAAAGACAATACTTGAATATTAAAGAGAAAAGAGAAACAAAAGATGAGCCACTCATGATGTGAGTCGTATGTGCAAAAGAATTTTTATCAGGAGCCTGTTTAGTCCTGTGATAAACTAAGTGTACCTTATCTGTTTTCATACAAGTTAAAGGGTAAGTAGTAGCAAGTTGCTGCTAATAAAATGCACTTGATTAATTCATCAGCCAGTGTGACCACCTCTATAAAAGCAGACATTTTGGCAATTTGTGGTCTACAATCTTCCCAGGAGTGGAGCTCCCAGCGAATTCCCCTTCCCATGCAGTGCTTAGAGAAACTGCAAAAAATGCAAGTGCTACATCTCAGGTTCTGCAGGCCTCAGTTAGCATGTTAAAATTCAAAAAATCAAAAGTACAGGCAGAAAAAGACTGATCAAGTATGGCTTGTTTGGAAGGGTTGCCAGAAGAGAGCCTCTTCTCTTTAAATGACTCAGGTTTGCAAAGGTGCATCTGTGTCATGAACTGTGATAACAGTGGCAGGAGAAGGACCCAAACACAGGACACTCAGGCAGGCAGAGGTGAAAATCAAAATGCACCTTTATTAACGTTAAAGTTGGTCAAAGTATTACAAAAACCTCAAAAGGCCTGGACTGTCAAAGTAAACAGGAATTATGTCCAAAACCAGAGACAAGACTCCAAGACATCATACAAGGAAGACACAAGGGAAGCAGGAGTAAATAACCAGAATAAAAGAACTCAAGAGACTAACTAAACTACAACTGCTAGAACCTAAAACTTTATGAACTGGAACCCAAACGAGAAATGAACAGGCTAGCGAGAAAACACAATCCAAAACATCAACCTAAAATCTCACAGACAATAGCAGTCTAAACATACCACTTCTGGGACAATGTCCTTTGGACAGACCAGGCCAAAGCGGAGATGTTTGGCCACAAAGCGAAACACCTCACCAGCAAAAACACCTCACACCGACGGTCAAGCACGGTGGTGGAGGGCTGATGATTTTGGGCTTGTTTTGTTATCACAGGACCTGGGGACCTTGCAGTTGAGTCCACCATGAACTCCTCTGTATACCAAAGGATTCTAGAATCAAATGTGAGGCAGTGTGTCTGACAGGTAAAGCTTGGCCCACATCGGAGAATGATCCAGCAGCAAATCTCCAACAGAATGAAAAAGAAAAGCACTGAGGTGTTGCAGTGGTCCAGTCACAGTTCAGACCTTAACCTGATTGAAAATGTTTGAAATGCTGTGGTGAGACCTTAAGAGACCTGTGAATAAATGGATACCTGCAGACCTCATTGACCTGAAACAACATGTAAAGAAGAGTGGGACAAAATTCCGCCACAATGATGTGAGAAACTAATACATTCGTTCAGAAAACCACTGTTGCACATTAATGCTGCTAAAGATGGTTCTTCAAGCTGTTGAATCATGGGGTGGGCTTAGTGTTTTACAGGACTCTGCAGTCTACTGAAAACTTCATTTTCACATCACTGTCATTCTAAAAATCTAGTAACTTGTGGTGAAATTCCATATTAAGTGTGCATTTATAGGAAAAATCAAACAATTGGAAACTACCCCTCATAACTAAACTCTAAAAATATGAAACAGCACAGTTCCAGCAAAAGAGGAAAAGTGTTCTCTGACAAGAAGAAGCCATATTTCTCTTCTTTTTGTGTTATTTTTTTCTGAATCACTGTGTAATTAGTTCCTTCCACTGCTGCCTGCCCTGCTGTCTCCTCTGTCTGTTTGTTACAGTGTCAGGTTTGTTTACTGTGCAGAAAAAACGTCTGCAGACTTCCTGCAGGGATTTCTTACTCATCAGTGAGAGTTTTGCTTTTGTACCTCACTGTTACATGTAGCGCTCTGTGTACAAACCAGCATCCTGTAATTACAGAGAGTCTTTGTAAGGCTGCGACTCCCTCTGACACGGCTTGTTTTTAGTGCTGCCGTATATAACTGCTGTCTATTGTGCAAAAGCCCAGCGGCTATGTTTTTCTTGGCTGTTTGTGTCATGCTTCTGATCCGTCTGCATTGTTGAGCTGTGGCTGAAGTCAACACTATTATGACAACAATAACATCTGAATTGACAGCCTCGGTTCTGCTCCTTCTATTTCTGTTTTTCCTGACACTAGTTCAGTTTACTCGTATTATTCAGTATAAACATCAGGCTTGATTTATTAAATTAGCAGAATCTACACCTCCTAATCTCATTGCGCCCATTCTAAATAAAAGAAACACAGTAAAAGGTAAGTTTTAAGTAAGGATTTTGTTTTATTTATTTATTTATTTAAAATTGCTCCAGACTTAAGACTGGTTACAGAGAGGTATACATCCGTTTTCTTAACTGCTTTTCCATTTCAGGGTCATGGGGTGGGGCTGAAGTCAGTCTCAGCTGTCATGAGGCGAGAAGGCGGGTTCACCCAGAGCAGGTTGTCAGTCAGTCACAGACAACCATTCGCACCTAGGGCAATTTAGAATCTCCAATTACCCTACCATGTATGTCTTTGGACAGCGGGAAGAAGCCGAAGCACCCGCAGAGAGTCCATGCAAGCATAGGGAGAACATGCACACTGTGCTGTCCTGAGTTTTCAGTCATTTTAGAAATTCTTTGCGTAAGTATGAGCTTCATTGCTCTAAAATAACCTGAAATGACAGTAAAAAAATCTTGCAGTTGTCAGAATCAGGTCTTTGACTCACCTGCCAAGAAGCTGAACATTTCCCTAAGGCCTTTTGCTGTGCAACAGCAGTGCTACCTACTGAGCCATTCTTCTTAGAGTTAATATGGTATTACGATACATATAATTATAAAGTATCCTTACAGATTAAATATTGAGCCATTAATCCTTTTTGTCACACTCCTCTTTTGCACAGTCTATGGTTTCCCAAGACCTGCCTTTAATTGTGCACTTCTGCCTCTGATTGGCTTGGGTTCATTATTTGGTTGTGGTTAGATGGTAGTAGAAGTTTTATCAGTCCCTTTCCAGGGTAATTAGAGTATGGCCAAGGGGCCACAGGTATAATAAATAAACTAAACATTAAACATGGAGAATATTTAAATTTGAAGGCCATTAAATCTGAAAGATTATTTCTTAACTATTGTAGCAACCTTGCATTAATGCATTTAATGGATTACTGAGAAAACCAAGTAAAGTCCTCCTTGACTGTTGAGCTGTTGGTAGTCACTCCAACCACTGTCAATCCCCCCCAATGGTCTTCTTGTCTGTAGTGTGTAGTGCCTGTAAAGCTATGCTTAACCTGAATAGATGTATAATTAAGACTGTTTGGGATTCTGTCAGGGGTTTTTTTTCACAGTGTGGATTGTGGAGTGGGGCTTTAGGACCCAGACTGCAGGATGCAGGAGGAAGAATGACCAAAAAGTGAGCCTTTTTATTGCAACTGATTCCAAAATCCAAAATATGAAAAACGGCATGCAAAAAATAATCCAAGAGCACGAGGAAAACTAGAGAGATGGCAAAAACTCTAAATAGGACTACATAACAGACAACCCAACAAGGACAAAGTGGAGGGCAAGACTCCATGCATTCCTGTGGAAAAAAAGTCCAGTTCAAAAAAAAAGTTCAACAGATTGTAGTTCCAACTTTTGCTGCAATAAATTGAAGTAATGGTTTTCTGCATGAATTTATCAGTTTCTCACATCCTTGTGAGGGAATTTTGGCCCACGCTTCTTTATAGTGTTGTTTCCGTTCATTAAGGTTTATGGACATTCATTTTTGCACAGTTGTCTTAAGGTCCCACCACAGCATTTCATTCAGGTTGAGGTCTGGGCTTTGACTGGGCCATTGCAAAACTTTGTTTCTTTTTTGTTTTTCAGCCATCCTGTTGTAGATTTGCTGCTGTGCTTGGGATCATTGTCTTGTTGCATTATCCAATTTTGGCTTTAGCTGATGGACAGCTGATGGTCAGATTGCCTCATATTTGACTCCAGAATACTTTGGTATATAGAGGAGTTCTTGGTCAACTCAATCAAGGGCCCAGGTCCTGTAGCTGCAGAACAAGTCCAAATCGTCAGCCCTCCACCACCGTACTTGGCATGAGGTGTTTGTGTTGACATACTGCGTTTGGTTTTCTCCAAATATGGCGCTGTGTATTATAGCCAGAAATCTCCACTTTGTTCTTGTCTGTCCAAAGGACATTGTTCCAAAAGTCTTGTGGTTTGTTCAGATGCAGGTTTGCAAACCTAAGCCATGCTGCCTTGTTCTTTTTAGAGAGAGGAGGTTTTCTCTTGAAATCCTTCCAAACAAGCCATTCGTGTTCAATCTTTTTCTAATCATGCTGTCGTGAACATTTAACATGCTAACTGAGGCCTGTAGAGTCTGAGGTGTAGCTGTTGTATTTTTTTGGAGTTTCTCTGAGCATTGCACTGTCTGTCCATGAGGTGAATTTACTGGGATGTCCTCTCCTGGGAACACTGTGGCATTGTGTTAACACACACCTGAATGCTCCAAACCAGCAAACGGCCAAAACTTCTACTTTCATAGAGGTTCTCACACTGGCTGATGATCAATTAACCAAGTGCATTTGATTAGCAGCACCTGGCTTCTGCTTACCTTTTGACTTATAAGGATGCAGTAAGTGTGTAGTTTCTTTTGTCACAGGACTGTACATGCATACATATACACATGTAGGACTAACAGGGAATTACACACAGTGGGGGAATGAGGCACAGGTGTACATAACAACAGATGAAAACTATCAGACGAGGATAGACAGGAAACAACACCAAGACATGACGTGAAGGAAAACCAACCTTTGAAGGAAAAACAGGTGAAAAATCTAAACAGAGAAATACAGAATGTACCTGTCACAGAATACACGCTTATAGTAGGGGATCACAGAGGAACTAAGGCATGAGTATGGAAATGAGGCAAAAGGAGCCACAATGAGATGCACCAGGGCGACTACAACAACTACGACTGACTACAGACAGACATAAACACAAAAAGTCAAAACTTTGTCGAAGCTGAGATAGCAAGAAAGATATATTCACGAAGAAAACCAAACCTAAGCACAAAAAAACCCTGGGACTGTGACATTTTGACATGTTCTAATAACATGGAGAAAGCCAGTCTTCAGTTATTATTGAACTATAAATAAAAAGTTTTTCTTAATTACACCAGTCTTCATTTTAGAGTTGAGGAAAGCCCAGATTTCCTTCTTTTTCAGTTCAGAGGGAACTTAAAGGTTTGTGGATCTAATCATGGTGGTCCCGTGCTTTTAAAAACCCTATCTGCGGCTCAACAAGGGGAGGCAGACAGAAAAAAGAAGGGGCAGGTGGGGACGAGGATTACAGAGGCACATGAGAGGCGAAACTCAAACACACAATGCCAACTGACTTTGTTAAAGAGCTAATGCAACCAGAGAGTAGCTGTCACGAGCAGAAATGCTGCAGACAAACCTTATGCTGTCACCTCTCACACACAGGGTTCACTGTTTTCTTCAGGCAAAGCCAGACACACACACACACACACAAACACACACACACACACACGGATTCCTATGGCAGGTCATGGGTTGAGTTTTAATCTGTAGTGTCTGAACCAGGGCACCGTATGACCTCTGAGCTGTTTCAATAATATGGTACTGCTACACCGAACCTTGTCCTTTCTCCGTGGTGACTGAGAGTTTGTCATCGTTGCCAGATTACATTTGTCAGTTTATTTCTCACGTACACTACATGGCAAATCACTAGCTTTGTATGCATGGAACTTAATTTTGTATGACAGCTGCTCCAGTTCAAACACAGCTACTTAATGACTGATTTAACTTCATCGGATGTTAGGATTTGTTGCTTATCTTTCCTTATTATGATCAAGCAGCAAAATTCAGGGGAAGCAAAAGTTCTAAATAATGGCCGCTTGAGGATGGCTCCAAAAGTGAGTCAAGCCCACAGACTGTACATAAAAGATGGACAGAGCCACAATGACATCAACCACTGGGTTGTAACATCCTATTTCAAAGCATATAACATTTTGACCAGTAACATGTTAGTTTTTTAGAAGCAGAGGTGATCGTATTTAGACAAGAGGACAGAATGCCGAGTTATCCGCTAACATTAGCTAGTGTGGCTAGCAAGCTACAGTTTATAAATTGCACGGGTGCAATGTACACACACATATGTTTTAATTAGCCTACGTATAGGGACAATAATTCCACATTTGGAGGCTGTTGGTGCTGTGAAGCATTTCACTGCTGACACTACAGCTGTAATCCCTCACATAACATACACTCACTAGCCAATTTATTAGGTACATCTGCTGGTACTTAGTTGGACCCTGTTTTGTCTTTAGAGCTGCCTTAATTCTTCATGACATAGGTTTAACAGGCTGATGGAAATATTCCTCTGAGATTTTGGTCCATATTGACGCGATGGCATCATGATGAGACCACCACATCCCAGAGGTGCTCTATTGGATTGAGATCTGGTGATTGTGGAGGCTGTTGACCTCATTGTCATGTTCAGAAGATGGATACACTGTGGCCATAAAGGGTTGGACATGGTCAGCAACAATACTCAGGTAGGCTGTGGTGTTTAAATGATGCTAAATTCATGGGCCCAAAGTGTGCCAAGAAACTGTCCTCCACATCATTACACCACCAGCACCAGCCTGAACAGTTGCTACAAGGAAGGATGGATCCATGCTTTCATGTTTTTTTATGCCAGATTCTGACCCTAACATCTAAATGTTGCAGCATGAAAGGAGGCTCATTAGACCAGGCAATGTCTTCTTGATCTTCCGTTGTCCAATTTTGGTGAGCCTGTGTGAACTGTAGGCTTAGTTTCCTGTTCTTAGCTGAGACAAGTGGCACCTGACGTGGTCTTCTGCTGCTGAAGCCCATCTGCTTCAGTGTTTGACGTGTTGTACATTTAGAAGTGCTCTTCTGCATACTTCGGTTTATAATGAGTGGTTATTTGAGTTGTGATTGCCTTTAAATTTTCTTGGCCATTCTCCTCTGACCTCTGGCATCAACAAGGCATTTTCTTCCAGAGAACTTGTGCTCACTGGATACTTTTTCTTTTTCTCTGTAAACCCTGGAGATGGATGTGTGGGAAAATCTCAGTAGCTCAGCAGTTTCTAAACTACTCAGACCAACAACCATGCCATGTACAGAGTCGCCTTTCTTCCCCTTTGTGATGCTCACTTTGAACTTCAGCAGGTTGTCTCGACCATGTCTACATGCCTAAATGCGCTGAGCTGCTGTCATGTCATTCGCTGAAGAGACATTTGTAATAATGAGCAGTTGAACAGGTGTACCTTATAAAGTGGGCTGTGAGCATACAGTCTGAATGCGATACTTTTATTTGACAAAGGATTAAGGGCAAACATGAGAACAGTGTCAGTAAAGTATTTATACCTGAATGCTTAATTTGTACTTGTGAAAATGATTCTCATAAATCTCAAGTTAAACTGCCATTGATTAAAGAGCAAAACATTGACACGTTTCCAATGATACAGCCGGCAGTGTTTCCAGCGTGTTGCAACAAAAATAGTCTGCTGACTGCGTTTGTTGGAGGAGTCTTCTTGCATGAGATATTTCAGTTTAATTAAGTGATCCTTTATGCAAATTAGTATTAATCAAAGCTCATTATGTAACACTGCACACCAGCTGCTCATGTGAACATGAAGACACATGCGACAGATCTCACTGAAGTCTAAAAGTGGGACCTTATTCAGTCTCTTCCTTACATCGGTCTGCTCATATATGCAGTTTGTGTTTGAATTGATTATTTTTAAACATGTTTGCATGTTAACGGCCTCTTATCAACTCAGATTGTTGTGGTAAAGACTGTGGGATTATGTAACGCAACTGCCCACATAACCCAGATACACCAGTCTTACTGTGCTCTTCACAGCGCAGAGAAAATACTGTTCGTTTTCTTTCTCTATTGCTACACTGAGAATGTAGAAATGAAAGTAAAACAGATCATTTATGTTTAATTCATGCACCTCAATCAGAGTGACTGTGCAAAGTGAGCAGGTGGAGGATGAGCATCTCTGAGTGTTTGTGCAGAAATCAATTGCAGAAGGAAATACATGCTTTTCTAAAAGCTTCCTGTTCTGTTTTTAGATGTTTGTTGTATTAATATTAATTGTGCATTTCCTTGCAGCTACTGGAAACTTTAATGATGAGGTTTCAGGAGCAGAGGCTCCAGCCTTTTAAAGTCCGTGTTTCTCATTTATCTTCTCTCTTCTTGTTGAAGCATCGTTACAAAAATTGTATAACTGTGTTATAACCTGCGTCTTTGATAACAGTCAAAGACTAAGCAGACTAAGTCTAATAAGGTGCATTTCTGCAAGGGTTTAACACAAAAACAGCAAGAGCAGGCTCAAGATTTCATGATGTAGAAACCTGATGGAATATTCTCCTGTCTAGTTAAAAACTATACCAATAGATTGTAATGTAACTTAAAAACAAAGAAGCTAGCTAAGGCTAGCCATCTAGGTGTTTAGTTCGGTCTTCTTCTTTCGGCTGCTCCTGTTAAAGGTCAACACAGCAGATCATCTGCCTCCATCTCACCCTATCCCTTGCATCCTCTTCTGTCACACCAACCCTCTGCATGTCCTCCTTCACTACATCCATAAACCTTCTCT